>CAJNDT010000335.1:791041-952336 GCA_905221615.1 Symbiodinium sp. CCMP2592
CGTATCTTGTTCATCTTATGAGTCTGCAGAAGTCTAGAAAGAAGCTTAGTAGTTAGACAGTTACATTGCTGTATATTGCTATACGATTACTGTTTCCACTGTTCTTCAGATAGTCAACATATTTCTGGGTCATGTCCTTGTCCTAAGGACCCTCAAGAGAACGGTCCCTAGATTGAAGAAACCACGTGCAACACTGAACCCTTAACTTCAACTTCCCTCTATACTCTAGCCAAACCACTTGTCCAAGAGAAACTCCCACTGCTCAGAAACCCTCACGTTGCTAAGTGCCATGCATCCACTCCGTCTCCGTCTTCGCCTGGGTTGCCCTACACCCCAAACCCTAAACCCCTAAACCTTGCATCGTTTGGGAAGTGCACTACAGGGGTTTGAGGTCTTCTGGTTTAGGAGTTTCGTTGTTGAACTCCTTTCCTGGAAGAGTTTTGGGGTGTAGAGTTGGGGGTCTGTGTGCCCCAGGGTTTGCATGTATAGGCGTATCTTTTTCGATCATTTTTTCAAATCCTAAACCCTAATAAAGGCCGTCAAGTCCTGAGCCCCAAACATCTTGTTGTTGAGACTTCGCTGAGTTTGCTGCACGATGTGGCGGTGCCTACAGAAGTTCCCATTGTAGAGACCCCTGTATCTCATGATTCGGGACTTGAGGTTGTGCGGCGTGGGCGTGGATTCAGTGGGGTGCCCTCGCAGCGGAGCATCACCAAGATCTTGGATGCACGGAACGACAGACGTCTGCGTTGATCCTCCAAACTCGGCCACGTGCACAACTGTTCCCTGAACCTCAAACGAGCTAGGCTTGGACTTAGCAGCGGGTGTTAAGGTTTACTTATGGTATATGGTCTGAACCACAATCCCTATAAACCGCAAACTTGAAGCCACATCCAACAACTTCAACCACGGCTTTGGGCTGAAAGGCCTCAAAGAACGCGTGGGAAAGGCATAAGAGGCACAAGCGGAGAAAAAAACCCAAAATATGCAGTTAAACTTGGAGCGCTGAGAGGTCCTGCTTCAATCTTAACAAGGCTATGTTTCTCTCGATATCATAATTGACTTTACCATGTTACGTAAATTAGCACCCCAGGCCCTCAACCCTTATTTAGGGAGCAATAAATTTGGGTAGTTCTCGAAATTAGGGTCCGGTTTCGGGCCCCAAAATTAGTACAGCACCCTCCTAATAAGGATCCCAAAAGAACCCTCGTTTAGAAAAACTACCCATTCGACTGTGAAGCACTTGGATCTCGATGGGTTGGGGTCCCCGAGGTGTTAGGCTGTAATAGGGGTTTGGGATTTAGGGTTTAGGGTTTCGGGGTTTAGGGGTTTAGGGCTGCTGCAAACGGATTTGATTCACTCAGGATTTGGAGTGTACAATACAATCTAGAGCAAACCGCCAGTTGATGCCCAGAAAAGACCACACAGCTGTGTCTCCAAGCTGCATCCCAAGGCTAGCACAGGGCTTCTGCGTCCAGCCGATGCCAACACCTGCAGAAATAGCACTTGGTTCCTCAAGGGACAACTCGACATCCCGTACTATCTTTCTGAGCAGCGGCTCGTCTGAATAAGACATCCGCTTGTCTAAGTGCCCAAGCGAAAAGGGCTGTAGGTGCGCATGTCGGTGCGCACCGCATGTATGCATGTTTGCATGCACGGAGGTCTTTGTGCGTAATGCAATGCGATGCAGTGCAGTTCAATGTGATGTCATGCAATGGACACGAATGGAATCGAGTGGTGTGGAATGGAATGCAACGGAATACAATGTAATGCAATGCAATGTGCTGTAATGCAGTGCAACGCAATGCGACCTAATGTAATGCATATTTGTTTGCGTGTGGCTGTATGCATATGCGCCTATTTGTGTCTGTGCGTATGTGTGTATGTGTACACGACTGTATGAATGCACGATATGTGCATGTATGCAGTATGCATGTCGTACGCATGCCATGTGTGAACTTGTGTGTGTGTGTGCCGACCATGTATGCGGATGCATGTCTACGCGTGTGTACATGCCTGCCTGCATGGATGGGCGGATGGATGGACGGATGGATGGATGGATGGATGGATGGAGCCCAGATGTAAGTTCAACTCTTCCAGCTGCTGTCGAACACCCGTAGCGCCGTAGCAGCAGCAATTACAACAGCATGTCATTCATTTCTTGCAGCAAGCGGAACTATGCGGAACTACGCAGAAGATGAAGCCACCTTCGAATCATACGTGGCCAGCTCGAGGGGATATTTGACCCTGCGCGACAACACACGTACAAGCTGGGAATAGCAACGGTGGCTGCTTGCTGTCATAACACACGCAACACGACGGTTGTCATTCAAAGACAGGCATGCACTACAGTAGTACCATCTGCAGTCGTTGTAGCGGCATGCCGAGACCTAGACCCCTAAACCCTAAACCCGAAGCCCTAAACTCAAAGCCTTGAGCCCCCGACCTTATCTTCCTAAACCCTAAACCCTAAACTCCTAAAGCCTTAAATATTAATCCCTAAACCCCTAAACCCCTAAACCCATAAGCCCTAAACCCCTAAACCCTAAACCCCTAAACCGTAAACCCCTAAACCCCCAAACCGTAAACCCCTATAGAGGTCCAAGCAGCTTCGCCTTCGCCACTTCAAGGACATCTTTGGGACGATCTTCCGAGGAACCTCGGCGTTGCTCCGGAGCTCGCTTTGCCAGACTAGGGCTTAGGGTTTACATAGTGTTTTAGGGTTGTTAGGGTTTAGGGGTTTAGGGTTTAGGGCTTAGGGTTTAGTGCTTTAGGGCTTTAGGGCTTTACGGCTTTAGGGGTTTAGGGTTTGGGCGGTTTAGGATTTTGGGGTATAGGGGTTTGGGTTTGGGGGTTTGGGGGCTTTGGGTTTAGGGTTTTGGGTCGATCTTCCTGAGCGTGGCTCTGGAGCTCGCGATTTTGTTCAGGGTTAAGGGTTTTGGTCTAAGACAACCTTAAAGTTATAGGGTTCCAGAAGGTTCTGCTGGGTTTACCGGGGTTGATGGTCTGAAGCACGATGTGAATACGTACTTGGGTTGAGGATGGTAGCTGGGCAGCTTGATAGGAGGACACGATGATTAGTAGATGACGATGAGGCTAGTACTCGGACCACTTGGACCCTTAAATGGAAAATACATTACCTAATTGAGACGTCCACACCAAAGCCAAATTCCGCAAAGCCTGAACACCTGGGGCTTCGGGCTTTGCGTTCGAGGTTGTGGCAGTTCTGTCTTCAAGTGTATACCCATAGGCTCCATTGTAGTTCCGTTTTGTGGTATATCTTTAGGATCCTATAAGGTAATCCTAGAAGGGAACTGCAATGGAGGCGATATGGGTAGGGCTTACCGACCTTACATCTGAACCATCTTGGCGCCAAGCCTACGACGAAGATGCCATCACCAGCTCCGGTATTCGGCAGCCTGGGTGGGCACAACTACTTAAACTGCAACATGTGCAGGCGCGTCGCAAAGATTGACACCCTACTGTCAAGGCCTTGGGTCTTGGGGCATACTTTAGCATACTGATATAGGAGCTGGGCTACAAGAAGATATCGTTTCTAAATATTCGGACTCCTATAGTAAACCTTATAGAGACTCAGGGTGTAGAAATTGGGTTTCAGTGTTTAGTCGTAGGGTCAAGGGATGGGGGTAAAGGATTCCGAGGGTTTATAGTAGCCTTCCTTCGGCAATGAACAAGTAGCTCTTGTAACAGTTCTCTTATATAGTCCGGAAATGAGCCCCAAATTTACAGCTCGTTGAGATCGAAAGTCTTCAACCCCGGTGCTCGCACGAGGAGACTCGCTAGAAAGGCATCCCTGTCGTAGTCAGAGATTGCATTTGCACCTCAACCGCAAACCCTTTCATTTTTGTGACGCTGGTTGTTGGGCTCAGCAGTCTTGCTTTGGGGTCGATAGGGTGCAAGCCACAAGCAGCACAGGCTGAGCATTCGCTGGGTTGTTGTGCTTTCGAGCCAGCGTCAATGATGATGATGATGGTGCGATGAGCAGACGGACTCGATTTCAGTGAAAGCTCTCAGAGGTTTTCGATATTCAGGGTCCTGTTGGCCATGAGAAATCTAGAAATTCTCTGCGCTATGTAGAGGTTTGGGGCTTCAAGGATTAAATATCAGAGCGATGCACGCCCCCGGCGGGCTGAAAGGAACCCTCGAGAAAGTGTGCGTGCTCATGAACCCTCAAGCCCTACACCCTGACCCCGTAAATCCCAAACCCTAAATCCCTAAACCCCAAACACCCTAAATCCCTGAAGCCCACAGTTATAAGCCCACACTTTCACAATACTGACCCTCTCTCTTCGCGTTTATGAGGCCAGCAACTTCGATGCGTCGTCGTCGAAGGATATGGAGAGATGGCGGAAAGAAAGGCCTGCGCCACGAACCGGGCAGGCAAAAGTAAAATGGCATTTAGGGGCAAATGCAGTAAAATGGTAACATATCCCTAAACCCTAAACCCCTAAAGTAGTGATAGAGGATGTAGGTCAGGTTATAAGGAGACCTGAGGAATGATAATATATGGATACTTATTCGGGATTCTACAACACGCGGATGTGAGGTCTAGATTAGATGCTTTACAGGTTCATGGCTTTCTGGTATGTGGCTTAGGGTGCAGGGTTTAGGAAGTTAGGGTTTGTTCAGGGTTTGAGGAGGCCAGGCGCGGTGTGTCATGCTTGTTGGGGATTTAGAGCTGAAGCTTTTTAGGCTGTCGGGTATGAGGGCTTAGAGGATACGCAGGTTCGTCTGAGCAGTCGCCCTGTTCGTCCAAATGCTGTCTTTGAGCAGGGCACTTCTGCTTCAACAGTCATCTTACATGGAGTCTCAGAAACTAGGGGACCCTACTAAGATAGATCCCGAATTCTAAGAAGGTTCCATCATCTCAAAGATCACCGGAAACATACGGGGCAGCCATGCTTAAGAAAACCTCTACGTGGAACCCCGGTGACAAACGGATCCCCAGATGTTGAACCGTCCTACTGACTATACGTGGTGGAACTCCAGTCACAAAAACCAAGACAGCTTTAGGATGGCAGGTTTAGGGTTTAACGATGCAGCCAAAGACCCGTGCCCTCGCGGGCTGCGACGTGTTAGCTGAAGCATGGGTCTTGGGTGCGTGATGCTCCCTGTACTTGCTATGTAGCAGAAGCGCGGCAAGCGCGACCCCAGATTTAAACCCTGAAGCTTTTGCACTTGAAACTTAAATCCTTGGAGGCCCCTCCAGAGGTTCGGGATTTCGGCTTCCTAAACCCTCCCGTCTCCCCCATTGGGCCTATGCTCCAGCGGCGAAGGAAGGCACGCCAGCCTCACAGTTTTGGGTAGAGGGTTTCGGATGTAGAGATTCAGGGTTCAGGGCTTAGGGCTTAGGGTTTAGGTTTCAGGGCTTATTTCGAGGTTCAGGTTTTGGTGACGGTTGAAGGATATAGGTTTTAGGTAGCATCGAAAGCAGTCAACGTGGTCGGTCGAGCATGTTCGTCAATTTCTTGGGCGCCAAGCCGGTTCCAATGGCTTCCGGACGGAAGATCCTACATTGCCTACATGACCAAAACTAGTGTTAACATGCAAAGAAACCTGTGAATTTTGAAGACAAGTTTGTGTGTGTGTGTGTGCACCTCATGCTTTCCTGAGATAGGATTTGAAATCAATCTTGTGGCTGTGGTGAGTTTTGAAGCTTCAGGTTGTTCTCCCAAAACGGTAAGCTAGAGCAGCATAAGAGCCAAAGCACTTCCTCAGACCCCCCAACCTTGTGAACATGCTAAACGCTTACATCTTACATTGACATGACTGGCGCTCAACCCCGGCCCGAAACACAAGCCCTTGACCCTAGGCGCCTTAAAAACCCCTGCACCCGAAAGACCATCGAAACGAGACATCTAACACTCGGGACCCACAAATCGATCATGGACTTTGCATCGGGATCATACGGCCCTAGGCCCTAAACCCTAAACCCCGCCGTTCTACAGGCCCGAAGTGCCGGCAAAAGATGTTGGTAGTAACCGCTCAGGTTCCAATAAAAATTTAGTCCCCACACCCTAAACTCCTAAACCTAAGAGCAACCTAGGAAGAAAAAGCGTGCCCTTTTTGGTTTAAATGGAGTTATAAGGAAACCTAAACCCGAAAAAAAGTGAGAAAGGGCCTAGTCTGGGTCCCAGAATAAATATGTAGTCCCCAAACCCGAAACCCTGAATCTGAAACCCCAAAAACAGGGTGCACCCCGGGTTGCACGGCTTTGAGACCCAAACTTTCGGCAGCCACTTGCACTTCGTCCTCTAAGCTTCGAGACGGAAGGGCTGCCTTTAAAGTCAGCGGTATAATACGATTAAACATATTTTATGAAATGCTTGATGTGTGTAAAATGGCTTAAAAAGTTTACACAATGCTTTGTACAGGAGGACAAGTTTAGAGAACAAGGGTTTCGGCTCTAGGATCAGGTCTGGTTTGGGTCCTATCAAGGCCTCAGTGCTGAAGGCGGTCTCGGGTTCAGGGCTCAGGGTTCGGATTTGGGGATTTAGGGATTCGAGACCTAAACCCCAACACCCTACTGCCTGCATCTTGGAGCTGAACCAACCCAGCAGTCCAATACCCGAAGCTGCTGCTGCGTTTCGGGTTTAGGGTCTCGGGGGTTTAGGGTTTAGGTTTTGAGCTCCGCACCCTGTCCTCTGAACCTTACACCCCAAAACCCCTGACCTAAACCCATGAATCCGAAGCCCCTAAAGTCCGTTTATACGTAACATGACATGCACCAAACCACATTCTAGCTTCTCAAGCCCTCATATTCATCCCCAAACTCTAAACCCCGCACGCCCTAAACCCTAACCTACCCTAAACCCTAAACCCCAAACCCCAAACCCCAAACTCCTAAACCCTAAACTAGCCTAATCCCTAAGCCCTAGACCCCGAAACCCCTAACCCCCTGACCTCCAACCCTGGGCACTGGACCAGAAGTCCTCATCCAGGTCTGAGCAGGCCACGATCTCCAAGCCTTGGTACAACTTTTTTGGGGCCGCCCGTCTTGGAAAAAGGATCTATTTGGGAGTTTCCAAAAACTAGGGGTACCTTATTTGGGGGTCCTTCAATATGATGATCCTACTATTTAGGGTACTATATTAGGGTCCCCCTAATTTCGGAAACCCCTACTTAAGGGTTTAGGGTTTAGGGTTCAAGGCTTGGGGTTTAGGGTTGAGAGTTTAAGGTTTAGGGTTTACGGTTTGGGGTTTAGGGTTCAAGGTTTGGGGTTTAGGGTTTACAGTTTAAGGTTTTTTTGGTGGTTTAGAGTTCAGGGTTTAGGGCTCAATTTTTGGGGTTGAGTTTAAGTTTTCTTTTGGGCTTAGGGTTTAGGGTTCAAGGCTTGGGGTTTAGGGTTTAGAGTTTAAGGTTTAGGGTTTAAGGTTTGGGGTTTAAGGTTTAGGGTTTTTTAAGGCTTAGGGTTTAGGGAATTGGGGCTCCTCTAAAGGGCTGTATTCGGGTTACTATAGGGGCAGCTAAATGGTTATACAGCACTACAATCACACGTTTTGCAGATCTCTATAGATTACACAGAGTTCGCAAAAGTTCTGTTACGCATGCGAGCTCATGGAGCAGCTTGCTAGATCCCGAGGGGAGTACTGTAACCTACCACAACCTATGCTTGTGTAGGGTCCTTGTCCTAGTATGAACCTCAGCATCAAGTTTACGGGGATCCTACTAGAAAGGCAGCCCTGAACCCTAAACCCTCACGAACCTGAAAGCCTTAAACTCTCATGAGCCTTAACACGCAGTGGCTCATCCATGGGGTTGCAGAAGATTGATTTCAAGATATTGATCACTGTTGCTCTTTGTCTTCGGTCAACTTCTCCTTTCGCTTCTGGAGCTCTTCTTCGAGCTGATACACTTCCGAGCCCTTGTGCTCCACCTGCTATTGTAAACGTCGCATATGCTGCCCACACTTTCCTCTTTGCTCTCCCAGGGACATTCCCTGGTATTATTTCGTCGCAGCACAGCATCAATTTCCATGGTCATTTGCAGCCTGCAAAGAAAGTATAATCCCTAAACCCTAAACCCTAATAGCTTGTGCGCCGCTTCCTGGCTTCCTTGCCAGAGCGACGCTTGGGCTCAGGGTTTCGGGCTCAGAAGCTCCTGAACCCTCATTGGGCCCTACATCCAGCAGCTCTAGTCGAGTCTAGTAACGATACGACGTGTTCTCACAAGCGAATTTGAAGCTATCATCGCAGCTGCATCTGACTCCAACAGCGATGGAGACCTACAACACAACGGACATGATTCCTAGCAGCGCTCTAGCACCACATCCTATTCTTACATGCAATGTGCATGTTCATTCCCTGTCTCTTCTATGCCTACCGTAGGGGCCTAGATCATTACCAATACAAGCTATAGGCCTTTTTGAAGGATAAGGGATTCAGAGTCGCGGGTGTCCTTGGCCCGGCTGGCCCAAACCCAAAACCCAATGTTGGAAAACAAGAGGTTCAAACGGTTTCGGGTTTAGGGCTTAGGGTTTAAGGTTTAGGGCTTAGGGTTGAGAGTTTAGGGTTCAGGATTGAGGGTGTAGGGTTTAGGTTGGAGGACAGTCAAGAGGTGTGTGCTCTGGGTCTTTGGGCTTCGTTTGCCAGGTTTTGCACTTGGGCCGGAAGGCCCTTCATTCCTGGCATAGAGTTTTAACTATCAGAACAGGGCTTCGGGGTCTGGTAAACTACAACTTGATAGGAAGGATAAGGCAACACTAGCACGAACTCCAACTACTTCGGCAAATATGTCCGAGTTCGACTTCAGGACTGTCGGTCTTAGCTTGGGGCTCTTAGAGGTTTAGGGTTTAAGGTTTTGGGGTAGGGGTTTAGGGTTTAGGGTAGGGTTTAGGTTTTAGGGTGCTAGGGTTTAAGGGCTCATTCATTATTCCTATAATTCCATAAATGCAGTACCCACCTGGCGTCTTCCGGGCTTTATCCTTCAAGATGGTCTCTCTTCAAATATTTGGGAATCCCACTAGCCCAGTGACGAGAATTTACACAGCCCACACAACTGGGGCATAACATCCCAAGACAATGTGCCACGATTCCGGACCCTAAGAGTCCTAAACCCTCATCCCTGCTCCGTAAGCACAGAATCCCAGCAACTAAACCCCCAAAACCCCTTAAATCCTGCAAAGCTGGGCGTCCCCACACGCTGCGACGGGCTCAGCAGGGGGCGGAGCCCTCTCTCCTTTTGGCTTCCCTAACCCTAAGGGCCTAAGGACTGATATTTTACGACTTTTGGGCGTAAAGACCATATTATACAAGGCTTTTGGGCCATTTTGAGCCCTAGGGTAAGGGTCCCAAGGATCTGGTAATCAGGTACTTGGGTTAGGCACAGTAGTTTCGTAGGTGAGTGTTCAGGAGAGTACATGATAATTGGGGTTTGTTAGTTTGACTTTGAAGGTTTCGAACTTAGTTTAAAGTAAGGGTTCAGGGTTTGGGGTTTTGGGCGGTTTGGGGCTTAGGCTTGAGGTTTGGGTTTGCAGGCGTCGGGTTTAGGTTTACGTTGTATGGTTTACTTTTTAAGGTTTCGGACTTGGTTAAAGTAGGGGTTCATAGTTTGCGGTTTGGGTAGGCTACCAATTGTTCGACCTCTACATTCATCAAGAACCATGAAGAATCATAAAGATCAACACCAATACAAAACATTCTAAGACTGTGTGGAAAAGAGTCATAAGGACAAAAAGACCACATGCAAGCAACAAAGCGCAAGAGTAGGGCTGCAAATTAGGGTTGAGTTGGGTACGAGTATTAGATCCTGATCTAACCGTACACCTTAACTCCAAGGAACCCCTGAACCCCAACGATGGGTCGGTACTCAGTAACCGAGTCGAGGGACGGTTGTGACCGCGGGCAGCACGAGTGAAGGCAACTTTTCGCTGACCTTCGAAGGCTTGTTGGGTTTAGGCCTTGTACGATTTCGAAACCCTAAACCCTAAACCTTGTTAATTAAAGTTGGGGGGGCCTTTGGAATTACGGGGCATACTGTTCAAGGAACGCTACAAAATGTATATGGTGACGGTTAGGGCTCCGGGGGACCTATAGAGCTTCAGGAGTTTAGGAGTTTAGGAGTTTAGGGAGCACAGTGCTGTCGAGTTCTTTAGGACTTTCGGGGTGCGCAGTCTTTGATTTGGACCCTACGGATGTTTGTTTTGTTGAAGGGGTTTGCCCAAACCTGAAACAAGCTCCGCAAAACTACCTCAATATAGTGGGGTGCAGCTGGTGCGGGGCTTCACGCCTAGTGTTTGCAGTGAAGGGCATCACACGGATTCAGAAACCAAAGCCCTTCAAACCCTTAAAGCGAAACCTCACAGCCCATATAAATCCCTATAGAACCCAAGACAAGCCCTTCAGAGAAACTCGATGGTACTCTTTCAAAGTAGCCGACCGAATTTACAACTAACCCCTGTTGAAGCCCCTTAACCCTAAACTCTGCCGCGGCCTGCCAGGATGTAGGTTACCTCCCCGGCTTCCACAAGGTCAGCCGCTGCAGCCGCTGTGGGCAGCCTCTTGCAGGTCTGCTTGTTTGTTTTTTTATCATAGCTTTTCTTGTGGTGCTGTTAAGGTTTAAGTATAACTTCTATACAAATTCCACGGGCTTTGTAGCGCCTACTATTTAATCCTTCCATGATGCAGATCGGGATGGTAAGGTCACATGGATTCAACTGGTTCTCACTGCGACGGCCAGTCGCTGCAGAAGTCTCCAATTTTTGCGGTTGCCAAATCAGTCTGGTCACTGGGGCTCTGCTTGTTTTGACTCTTTTCTTCATCAGATGTTCTGCTTGTGTCAAACCAATAAGTTTTCGTGACCAATGCCTTGCTTGCCAGTCAGAAGCCGCGGGCCCACTGTAAACCCGACTTCACATTGCACCATCCCATCATACTTATTTGCTGCACTAAACAAGCTTGTAAGGTTCCCTTCTTGAACCTTGAATCGAGCACAGATCCAATGTGTCGCAAAAAAGAAGGGGTTGCTATAGGGATTTATCGTGCCCGGTGCCTCCGAAAGAAACCGACAAAGGGGAAAGAGTGTTAGGGCGCAGGGCCTGGAGTTCAAGCTTGTAAATGTTTACGGTTGACAGCTTTTTTGTGTACGGTCCTAGGACTCCCCTGAATACCAACCTACATAAACACGAGTGCAGACCTTTGATGTGGTAAATCCCCTTCCTTGGAAGTCGCAATTATTTGGACCTCTGAAAAAAGCCCTTGTTGAGGAAAAAAGTCGGCGAATCACGGATCTTCCCTCAAGCCGAATACCTACGTCTCGCATGCTTTGGGCCCTAGGGTAGGGTAGGTCTGCATGGGTCTGGGACACGAAACCCTACACCCTAAACCGTGGGGGCTTTAGGCTTTGTAGCGATTGCTGTATAAAGCCTCCTCCCCAGCCCTAAACCTTCTTCCCCGCACTGAGCCCTGAAGCCGAAACCCTAAACCCGAAGCCGAAAGCCAAGAACCCGACAACCCTAAACCCGATGCTATACGGCTTGACGGTCTGTGGCGCAGCTCATTGCCCTATCACTTAGGGCTTCTATGATTTTCCTTTCAGGATTTAGGGTAGTTAGCCTTTTCAGCCCTAAAACCTAGTCTGGACCCATGAGCCGCCACCAATTCATAAATACAACAGGTCCCCGTAGGGATTGGAATTAAAGTTTAACTTGCCAACTCCTTGTAAAACGTTTAGACGCCAATCGCTGCAAATCTCGAGGTGAACCGTATTGCAACCGTTGTGCCAAGCACTCTAAGCCCTGCTTGCAGAAACTCCGAAACCCTACAACATGCCCCCCCAAACCCTAAACCCTAAACCCTAAAGCCCCCCAACCCTGAAGCTAAACCGTAGTTGTCACGACGAGAGGCCAAGCAAAGCCATATCCCAAGCCACGCCTCCCACCCCTGACGCAGGGCGAACCGAAATGGGTGGTTGTCAATATTAGGGTCCCTTTTCGGGTCCCTATATAATACGGCACCTAATATCTAGGGTACCCAAAAAGGACCATAAATTTGACAACTACCCTAATGATGATGAAGAGAGTTGCAAGAAGTTGGGCTTGCAGGGCTTCGCAAGGTGTACGCTGGGTAAGTCCTGTCCTCTGGAAGAGGTATGAAACGCGCGGAGGTATCAGACGCGCGG
This sequence comes from Symbiodinium sp. CCMP2592, assembly GCA_905221615.1. NCBI lineage: Eukaryota > Dinophyceae > Suessiales > Symbiodiniaceae > Symbiodinium > Symbiodinium sp. CCMP2592. Next base: position 803,180 of record CAJNDT010000335.1, read on the forward strand.
AGCATTTGGGTGGCAGCGGCGGGACATTGGGGGGTGAGGGTGGGGGAGGAGAAATTGATAGGGGAATGGCGGAAACTCTAACTTGCTCGCGGCGGAGGTATCAGACGCGCGGAGGCATCCGCCCGCGGCGGGAACCTCTAACCTTTAACCAAACATCCGGATGCGGGGCGTTGGATTCTAGGTTGTTACTTGGAGTGCGTAATGAGGTTTCCGCACTTTATTTGGAGCCTTTCAGGCGGATCAGAGTTTCAGGCTTCGGGTTTTCAACTCAAGACTTATAAGCTTGCAGGGTTTCGTCATTTTAGGGGTTTATAGAGTCTGAGGATCTCACGCGCGTGCGATCATCGGAAACCCCGCTCCCGATGCCCGCAACCCGAAGTGAACTACTCGCCTCTCCGTTGTGTGGAGGCGTATGCGCACCTCGCACTTTGGGTTTAGGAAGTAAAGTTTGAGGAAGCACAGGTTCAAAGTTTAGGGATTCAAGGTTCAGAGTTTAGGATTCGAGGATTTAGGGCTTCATGGCTTCAAGGCTGAGGGAGGTTTGGGGTTTAGGGAGTTTCAGTTTCGGGTTTAAGTCTTTGCCTTGTTTAGGGTTTGGCATTTTGCGGAGCGAAAGCCCCTGCAGACCTAATTCACACTAGAAACGCGTAGACAGACTATCATAGCTAGATATTTCCTTGAACTGCTATAGGTCCTGCCTGCTAGCAACATCGTGCGCAGCCCAGCTGTTTCGAGCTTCGGGTCTGAGGACTCTAAACCCGAAAATCCCAGCGCCCTGAACCTCTCCTCTTCCGGCCCGCCATCAGCTGCGGCGGCTGCCTGGCACGTGGACACATGGCTTCGGGCTAAGGGCATGTAGACCCTTTGTAAGGCTTTGGGATCTAAGGTGGAGGCATTACCAGAGGATGGGAGGGCCATCACAGCAACAGTGCTGTTGCAAAGCTGATGATAATCCAAGCGACAATATCAGTTAGACAACTGGATCACGACAAAGCTCCCGATTCGTCTTCATTGCCATTACCATCGCCATAATCGAAAGCATGCCGAACTTGCATCAGCGTCAAGATCATCGTCATCGTCATCGTCATCCTCATCATTTCATCATTATCATCTTCATCTTCACCGTCTTCGTCAGCATCACAATCATCACCACGACTGTGTCATCAGCATCGCCTTCAAACAGATCATAGCCGTCAGTAACAACAGAACAATCCCATCAGGCGTTTCACGGCTCATCATCAGAAAAGTCCAAAGGTCCTTTTGCTCTCGACCGGGGCTCCTTATAGCCATGCAAAACAACAACCCCCCAAAAGCCGAACGTAATTTAAACTTCGCTCCAAGTGCCCTCCTTGACACGACGATCAAATTGATTCAAGGACTTAGAGGCGCAATTGTCTGGGACGCTGTGGGTTTAGGGGTTCGGGGGCCCTGATTCATAGCAGAGGCAGGGCTCTGTAGGCAAAAACAATAACAAAAGGCCTCTGCAATCCCATAGAAGTATGCTACAGTCCCACGAAGTGCATTCTGTCATGGCTCAGGTCATGGGATGTGGCAGCTTACTACAACACACCAACCTTGCCAATCAGTCTCTGGAAGCCCTGAAACCCAAAGTACTCTGTGCCCAAATCCCCTGGACCCTGAACGCCAAAACCGCGAAACCTCTCTACTTTGTGCCGTAAATGCAATAACAACCGCATCGGTCGTCCCAACCTGGCCTTCAGGGCAGAGACAAGTGCTTGCTCGACTTCTGAAAGGACCTGCCGATTCGGAAGATTCCGACAGCACGGCTCTGCGCAAACAAACCCCTAGACTAAAAATCCTAAACCCTTCAACCCTGGAGCCAATACCCCGAAGAACAGTCGAAGCATTCGGAAGATGCGAAAGTGCGGCTTAGGGCCTCGGGTTTAGGGTGCAAACCCGAACCCAGCCCGCAAAATCAGTCAGTAGGATGCTGAGCATGCCGAAGCAAGGCACTTCAATCCTCGGAAGCCCTATTTGGTCTTCAACCTAAGTTAGAAACACTAAACCGTTACCTTTGAAACACTTAACCCCCCTAACTCTCGGTTGCAGTCAAAGGTGTCGGGCTTGGAATACCAAAAGACATCCGCGTGAGAAATGTGCACGGGAAAGATGCCCTGGGATTCACCTTAAACCCGAAACCCACAAAAGCCACGACCCCCCTAGAAGGTGCGAAGCCCTAAAGCCCTACAACACTAAACCCTCAAAACCCTGACCAAGGAGAACCCCACATTAGAACCTTACAACCTTTAGCCGGAACCCGAAATAGACTTGTGTTGGCGCCTCTGGATCACAAGGCAAGCCTGCAACACGAAGCTCTTTCGCATAGGCGCATTGGGCTTAAGGTTGCATAAGAGTTCTTGGGGCTTATGGGGTTTGCAGGGTTTGTTGCGTGTGGGGCTATTTGAAATTACGATGGGCTGGGGCTTTAGATTGTAGGGCTTCCTTAATTTATTTAGGTGCTCAACATTTTGGCCAGGGTTGAGCCGAACCCGAAAGATGCACCTTCAGGCCATCAGGTTCGTGGACATGAGTTCCAAACAAAGATCCTCTCATACATCAAAACCACCATAAACCCTGAACCGTAAGTCTTGAACCCTAAACCGTAAGTCTTGAACCCTAAACCCTAGACGCTGAGTCCGAAATTCTAAACCAGGAAGGCCATAGGCTTTAACCCTCCTTGTCAACGCCGAAGAGGCCCAACCCCTCAAAGCATGACCCTACGCCACTCCATAATCTAAACCCGAAACCCTAAACCCATAAAACCTTAAATCAGACGATAGGAGGGAGGCGCCTCCCAAGAAGATCTCACAGGGATCCCGGGAGCCCCCCGACATCCATGGGAAAGCAGGCCCAACCCCCGGGGATGGCTTTCAGGGTTTCGCACTGTGTTTTTAAGGGGCTTAGGGACGCAAGGCTTAGGGTTTAGGGCTTTAGGGGCCAGCGTTGCGGGTTTTGAAGGTTTAAAGGTTTTGAAGGGTTGCAAACGGAATTCTACAGGTAATCTTTTGCTTTAGGATTTACGGCTTCGAGCTTTGGGGCTCCGGCGTTTAAATTGCAGGGCTTGGTGTTCCGGTTTGTGGTTGCTCACGCAGGTCGTAGTGGCTATTGGTGGGATTCAGTGTGTTGACCTAAGGACCAACACTTGAAGCCGGGTGGTGGCGGCAGCATGGGTCTGCATGATGTCTTATCGCTAGCTGCATGAGCTTTGATCGAGCTATGTGAACCCTAAACCCAAATCCCGAGTTCTCACACTAGCCCCTAAACCCTACAAGCCCCAAACCCTCATCCCTAATTCTCACACTAACCCCTCAACCTCAAAAGCTGAAGCTAGACACTGCCAATCGCATTACCCATAGGCCCCATAGTAGCTCCTTTTTGGGATTACCTTATAGGATTCTATATATAAACCCCCAAAAAGGAACTACTATGGGGCCCATGGGTACTGTCCTGGGACCATGGTGGCTTTTCCCGTAACACGTGGCTTTAACAAGTAGAATAGGGCTCGGGGGGGGGGGGTCTATCCGACTATAGCTCAAAAAGGTGCTACAACGGAATATTGTCAACTCCCTAAACCCTAAACCCTAAACCCCAAACCCGAAACCCTAATCCTCATGTTCTCCGATGGTGCCTTGATTCTCGGGACGAGGAGATAGGGTTCCGAAGCTTGTTTGGGCTAGGCGGGAGGCCTCACTCTTAGCTGACAACTCCGTGGTGCCTAGTAGGGGGAATGGATCCCTATAGTTGTCCATATATATATATATATATATATACATATATATATATATATATATACACATTCCCCAATAATCGCCCCCACAACCCATTCCCCCATTCCCTACTAAGGACCAGACAGCCATGGTACGTTGGGTTTCGGGGAGAGTGAAACGAGTCTAAGTGATTGGGAGCAAAATGCAAGGCTCTGGCGCACAACTCCTCGACCCACCAGCTGCATACGCGGGCTCTGCCAGGATTCTATATATATATATATATATATATGAGGGCGTACTATGAAAGAGGACTTTATAAGCGCGCCAGAAGGAGTTTAAGGGTTCCCTCTTGCATCGGAGATAAATCGGAGATAAATCGATAAACAACTCACTCAAAAACTAAGCCCTCCCTCCGCTCCGCCCGATAAGACCAAACCTAATCCCATGCCCTGTAAACACCCGAACGTTCTTGGGTAAACCACGGGCTAAACCCGAAATCCCCAAACCCTTAAGCCTTAAACCCTAAACCCATTAAGCCTTAAATCCTAAACCCTAAAACCCTAAACTCTAAACTCTTAAACCCTTAACCCTAAACCGCTCCTATCACAAACACATCGCGAAACTCGAATCTCGACCCTAAACCCACAACTCTCTGCGGCATTGTGCTTACATCTAGAGCTGGAGTTCAGCCTACAGTTCAGAGGTTTAGAGAGGAGTACAGCAGTAGTTTAGGGCTTTAGGTTCCAGGGTGACAGCTAGAGACATAAACAACGACACAGCTATGGATGTGTAGAATTCCGTGTGCGTAAAAGTAGGTTCGAGTTGCAGAATTGGCATCCTCAACATAGCCAGTCCTAGGAGAACCCGGAGCATCATTGCTGGGTTTGAGGTCTACTTCAGCGGGTCTCGGGACTTTAGTTCAAGGCTGTGGGTTTGGGGTCAGGGATGGCGGCCCTCGATGCACAAAACACAGCCCAAAGCCCCGAGCGCCCAACGTGGCGAGCACGCCCAATCCTGATGTTGTCGGGCGTGGCCCTAAACCCTTGACCCTCGACCCCGAAACTCTAAACCCTAAGGCATAAGTGCTTTGGGTGGGCTTTTTGGTTCGGGATTGCAGGGATTAAAGGATTGAGGTCGAAGGTTTGAGGTTGCACGACTTCTCGGCATAGGGGGTGGGGTGTAATTTCAACTACAGGGCCTCAGGGATGAATTTTGGGGATGAGCTTCCGGATGCAGTATGCTAGCGAATGAGCTGATTCACCAAACCTGCGCTCTGAGCCACTCTGCCCATGGAGCAAATCCCGAGGAGGATCCAGAAACTGTAACCTCAAATCCGGAAACCTATAGGCCACACTGGCCACACTCTAGACGATACTGAGCACTATACAACAAACATGTCAAAGGGACCTACTTTCTAGCTCCTCCTGGGGATGTGGGCTGGCAAGCGTTTCAACCTCAAACTCCTTGTCTCTTCAACTTCAACTCCCAAAACATGTAAGGGCGTGCATAATATTATCATATGACAGGAGCTTCGTAGATTCTAGTGTTATAGTTACAAGAAGTAGTCTTGGTCCTTAGGTGTAGATCTTCAGGACTCTGCGTTAACCCTAAGCCCTGCAACTGTTGATTCCTAAGAGCCTGGAACCCCAGACCCGGAGTGCAGGTGGGGTATAGACTGAAATAGGGGTTTTTGGTCCCAAATAAGGGGCTTTAGGGTCTAATAGAGGGTAGATGGAGGGTCTATAGAGCTCCGATCCGACTCCTTGGTGTTCATATTCAGTCTGCTTCTGCCTCTGTAGCTTCAGGGCTAGTGGCTTGTAGTTGCGGGGGTTAAGGGGTGTAGGGATATGTCCGCAATTGCTTTAGCTAGGTCGGTAGAGTAGTGGCCAGTTGTCTCCGAAATCGCCGAGCCCAGCAGAACAGATCATCTAGGATTGCGGAACCCTAAACCCCAAGTCTTGGAACACTTGACAGTGTAGGTCTCCACAGGGTGCAGAGGCCTGACATTTTGCCAACACTCACAAACCCCAGTCCTGAAAATCTAGCCGCGGCTTTGGGGTCCTCTTGTACTAACTTTCTCTATCGGGACTAGACCGGGATTTCGCTTTTCAAACATTCCGAGGCTCGTATAATGTAGATCTGTCGTGGGGATGGGCATGTAACCCTCTATGAGTATACATACAAACAAGTAAACAAACAAATATGTATATGCACTGTTATATGTGTATATAAATATACACACACATACATACCCAACACAACGTAACCTTACTGCAGGCAGGGTTGTAGTCTCAACGACGGCTTCGCCATGGGGACCCTAAACCCCTGCAACCCCAAAGGCAGGAAAGCTACCGTTTTAAGCCCAACCCTCAACTCAAGGAGCTTCCCAAGCCTCCAAAACTTTATGGTTCTAGACCTAAGAATAACCCAGGAATAAAACGGGTGCCCTTTTTGGCTCAGAGGGTCTTATAAGGGATCCTAAAGCCTAAATTATGGAATAAGGGCCTACTCTGAGTCCTACTCTTTGTGTCGTGCTTTGCGTTTAGGGCATGGGGTTTATGGGAATCAGGGTGTGCTTAGAGGAGGGGGGGGGGGGGGCGGGTTGGTGTTTTTGCAGGTCTTAGGAGCCCAACAAAGATGTAGGTGCAGCGAGTTGCCTCCCAAACCTCCGGTGATCAAAGCCATGGCCTTTGCTGCTGGCAGCGCTGAAAACAGTTTACGGTTCAGGGAGTACGGTTTACTTCCTCGGAGGATTGTCAACACGATATGCCGATGCTGCATGCAGCATTCAACGACCAATAGATTGCTAGTGGCTTAGATTTGTTTATTGTTGGTGAGGTGGCACTTCTCCCTGCTACTGGGTACTGTGTTATTCTTGATGCTTCCCGGCGTGAGTGTAGTGGAGAAAGAGGCAGTTTCTGTCTCGGTCGTCGTAGATGTACTAACTGCTGTCGATGTTGGTCATGGCTTCTTGTGTCACTTTGTTCGTACTGCTGCTGCTAGTAACTGCTGGTACAACTGTTGCTACTACAGCTGAAAACCTGCTAGTGCGACCATTGCAACTATTTCTGACATCGCAGGCATTATTGCTTTGCCATCCTTTGGCGAACAGTGCATAAAAAGTAACAGCTAATGCTGCTAATGACTCTGATGCTGTGCTACTTGATGTGTCAGGTGCTGAACTGTATCTAACTCCTAATGCACGCAATCACGGCTCTGTGGTAGGGTGAAAGCAAATCCTGAAGGCACTGCCTCACACTTGGTTTGCGCCTTATCATTGCAACCGGTCTTACAGTAGTAGTCCTTCCCATGAATCATTGTTATGTTGCAATTGCCGTAGTAAGTGTCGGCACGGACAGCAGAAGCAGCAGCAGGAGCGGAACAACAGCAGCGGCAGTTGTTGTTGTTTGGGATAAGTACAGTAATGGCAGCTATGTCGCTAAACCCGAAACTTGGACCCGAAACCCTGATTGACCCCTACGTAGGCCCTAAACCCTAAACTCCCTAAATCCTCCACCCGAAGCTCCCTCCTTGCAAACGAAGCAGCTCCGTGCAGCCTCTCTGGCGGCGTAGCGCGCGCGCGGGGCTTGAGGCGATACACCGGTGCACTCAAGGTTCGGGAGGACCCATTGCGCTGCAAACCTTCAAACCCCAAACCCTGGAACCCATGTTGGGTTGTTGTGGCATCTGAGGGTCTGGGAGTCTAGGATGTTGGGTGTAGCGTTTTAGGGTTGGGGTGTTTAGGAGCGGGTTGGCACCCTGCCCCACGACGCAAGACGCTAGACGGCAAAACCGCGCAAAACCCTGCACCCCCGAAGGCTAACTCAATACCCGCACCAAAGCCCTGTGCACACCACAAACCCCTACAAAACCCTCTGATGCCGAAAACCCCTAATGCTTGGCCTCTGCGCCCTCAACACTGAAGCTGCTAGCACCCCAAACCCTAAAGCTCTAAAGCCAGCTCTAAAGCCCTGACGCGGCAAAGGCAACCAAAGACAAACCCACGCATCCCGAAAATCAGCTTCTGGTGCAGTGTAGTTTCTGCATCTCATGCAACATTGTACTCTGGTAGCCCATTGCCAGCGAAAGGCCCTCAGAAACAAAGGACCGGTTGAGGTCTGATATACTCCCAAGATACTCACGAAATCTGAAATCTGAAACCCTATTTCAGCCCAATTTCCAAAACCTAAACCCTGAACCCGGCCCTTTTCTCCTGCGCAGACACGAAAAATCGCGCGCATGCGGTCTCAGTGGGATGGCTGGGGTGCTAGAAGAGGGCTTTGGGGTATACTTGAGTCGGCGTAGCTGGGGAAGACCATAATGATTCAGATTCCTACAATGAAGTACTGCAGTAATGTCGTTGATCAAGTCTTAAATACCCAAACAAAGATGCGTTGACAGATAGCCCCAATGCAGGATCTGATGTAGTGAGCTCTAAAGCCTCGAACAAAACTTTCAGAACATCAAAGGTCCATCCCAAATACTAGGATTCTGAATACCAAACCCCTCGTTTGAACAAGCCTACATGAGTGGTTGTCAAAATATGGTCCCTTCTTGGGTACCCTAAATAATAAGTGCCGTACTATATTAGGGACTCAAAAAGCGACCGTAATTTTGACAACCACCCACATGTCTCAGCCCTGAGAGTTGGGGGGGCAGGCTTTCGGACCCCACAAAGCATGAACCTGGGGCGCAAAGCCCAGAGTTCTGGGTCCAAGGGGTTCAGGGTTTAGGGCTCCGACCGGGTTGAGGGTTTACTGTTTTTTTTTTTGAGGGGGGGGAGGGGGGTTCTAGGGCTTTATTTATAAGGTTCTGTTATGGGATGTTATGGGTTTCTGGGTTTAGGTCAGGGTCTCGGGTTGTGGCTTCAATGGGTTTAGAGCGTGGGGTGATGGGTTTGTCGCAGGTTGAAGGCAAGTGGAGCTACTTTCAGGTTCAGCACGTGCTTGCCCCAGTCGTGGAAAACCTCAGAGGTTTGCCTCTATTCTTACTTGTGGGTTTAGGGTTATCGGTTTAGGGTTGAGTGAGTGTCATTCTTTGGGGTATGGATTTCGGGTTCAGGGTGGGCTGTTCTGATGCAGATCATGTTTCTGAGCTTCGGAGGATCGGGAAAGCCGAAGCATGTACCTGAGACTTTGAGAGCGCAGCTGTAGGTGCGAGAGCTCGGGCTTTGGATGTAGTTAGGCTCGAGAGTCAGACGGCCTTCCCAAAGACACGGCTAAGCCGTCAGATGTCTGTAACACAGGGCAGGACTTCAGACCTTCATTCATTCGCGGCTTTGGGGCAAGGTTTAGGCCCCAGGCCCCAGCTCACAAAGCCTTAGGGCCTAGCTTTCCGAGAGGCAGCCAAAGGTCTGCAGGCGTATAGAGCTTCTCCCACTTGACCCGGAACCGCAAACCAACAAAAGCATGCAACCCTAAACTTCCTAGTAAAGCCGACCGCCCGGTACTCCCAAACCCGAAACCCCAGGAGCGAAGCAACGATATCTTCGTAATGTTGGCAGTGCTAGTGCTAAGTGGCGATTTCGAGAGCCCCCCCATGTTTTCGTTTGGGCCCGTTCTGAAACCAATGAGGAACATGAACAATTCGCTTCGGTCTTACTTTAAACCCGTACGGAAAACAACAAACGAAAACTTATCTAGGGTTTAGGGTTTAGTGTTTAGGGTCTGGGGTTTACGGTACTTATACCACATTGGCACCTAGAAGATTACCCTCCTACAACTAGCGCTCCATCCTGAGGGCTCTATGCCCGGGCTTTAGGGCTCTACTTGGAGGGTCGGGGAACATAGTAAGTAGTTGTTTTATAGACTTATAGGTATCATAACCCCAATTAGGCTCCCTGTTAGGGTGATTATAAGTCTACTTATTACCTACTTACTAAGTCCCCCGACCCTCCAAGTAGGGGGTTTTAGGAACCCAAAAGCAGGGTTCGGGATCTAGGGCCTTGGGGTCAAATCGGGTCAGAATCATTCTGGCAGGTACTATAGGGGCCCGAATAATTCGAAAAGAGTTGTTTGGGGCATATTACACTGAAACTTCTATACCAAGGAACCCTACCTATAATATTATATAGGCCCCCCATGTATGGAAGTATCGAGGAAAAACCTCGTCTACACTGCAGCCCCGAAACGAAGACATTACGGTGTCCCACCCTCGTACAGTGGTCAAGCGATGCGAAAATCCAGAAGCCATAACAACGAGAAGGCTGACGACAATAAGGGCTCAGCTTTGCTATCGCGATTAAAGCTCAAAACTCGAAGAAATCCTGGCGCAACTTGCAACATGCACATCTGCACATATCCTGCTGAAAAGTCGGCTGCGGGTGTCTGAAGCCGCATTGCCCTTTCAAGTAAGATGGCACGACGCAGCCGAGCGAGCATCCCGGCCTAAGACGACATGACTGTGTGGTAGCCGCGACAAGGCTACAGCAGACCACTGCTAAGATCACAACCGTGTCCAAAGCCAGAAACCCTAATCGCTAAACCAAGGCCGCCAAAGCCTAAACCGAAAATCTAAACCCTATATAGTAACCCCACACCCTTAAACTCCTACACCCTGAACCCCTAAACCCTCAAACCCAAATCTCTATACTCTAAACTGGCGGGGAGATTGAAGGCCTGCCCAAGACAGTATCTGACTCAAAGCTCAGCCCCAGGAGCAGCACCTTTCCGAGCTGGGGCTCAAGGTTTCGGGCGTAGGGTTTAGGCTTTGGGGTTCTAGGAAAGATGCTTTAGGAGCCCTCCACCCAAAATCGCATCCCTGAAATCAGAGTCTGGACTGTAGAAGCCTAAATTGATGCACTTGAATGTCGGAGGCTTCCATAATGAGTACTAGGGTTTAGGGTTTGGGGTTGTTGTTTAGGGTTTAGGTGTCCAAGCTTTTAGGGGTCTAGAAATTGAGTGTGAAGGGTTTAGGGTTTAAGTCACTTCTATTCAGGAACGCAAGGAATAGTACTACCAAGCAATGGGGCCTGATAAGAAGTAGAAGAGTGTTGTTTTTTGGGGGGGTTCTGATACTAGCTATCGTGAAAGGAAGGCACTCCGAGGAACAAGATTAGTGGCAGTAGCAATTCATGCGTCCATATTATCTTCGCCTTCTGTGCCCAAGGCCTTAAGTAGCATCCCTGCGTCATCGCCCTCCAGTGGTTTACCTTGGGTAAAATGAAGGGCCACGATTCAGAAGTGTTACCGTAACGGATCCTGTAAGGGTTCCTGTGTGGGGAGCCCTTGAAGCGTTCTAAGTCTTGGCTCTACCAGTATACGAGGATTCTACAGAGTTCAAGGTTTAGGGTTCGGGCTTGTGGGTTCGAGGTGTCGCGACTTCATCCCGGAAAGCCCTGAACCTCGAACCCCAACAAGTGGAGCCGTCTGGGGGTCCGTCTCAATGGTCTTGGCAGCACTCGCCGCCACCTCATGAGTCGCTCTTCCAGCAGTCATGTTGTGGCCAAGTGGGAACACTACAACAGAACAGCCAGCTTTGGAAGCGTTAAGAGTTTCAGATTGAGGGCACCAGGGAGAATCTGGAGGGTACTAGGATCTTGATCCAAGCGGATGGGCTTCAGGGTTTTGCATTCACTGGTTCCGCTTTAGCTTTAGGGATCGGTGCCGTTCAGTGGGGAGTAAGCTTAGGGTTCAGGTGTCCAGGGCTTCATGAACCTTGATCCTGCACGCAGGTTTGTTTCAGCAGGATACGCCTGCGCAGAAGTTGCTGCCGGTTCCTACCTCAAGCTCTCAAGAAATAGCACACCCAATTACCTTCCGACTGAAACAAGCGGCCAGCAACTTACCTTATGTCTGCACACCGCTTTTCTTGACAACGAAAGTTCGACGATGAAGCGTTGAGGTCACCAAGTTTCACCTTGTATTCGGCGAACACTCTCTCCGTTTGTTGAATAAGAGAAAGTCGCCTCTTTGGTCTATCAGCTCGGGGTTCCGTGTTCTACCATAGTCTGTGATGGTAAGTAAAAGTATAACCGAATGTCGTTTGGCATGTGCAATATAGTAAGTTGAAATATATGTAATGTATTGTAGCATTTGTCTAGGGGCTTAGGAGGCTTTTGATTGGGTTCAGAGCCAAGAGTTGACGCCCCTGTACTACGCCACAGTGAAATTTGCCAGACCTTGCAGAACCTTTGCGTGGTTGTCAATATTAGGGTCCCTTCTTGGGTCCTGATTAAACTACGGCACCTAATATTCAGGGTACCCAAAAGGGACCAAACCCCTTTGAGTCCGATAGCCCGAATGCTCCGAAAACACGGGGCTCGGCATCCTGTTCGGGCCCTTATCCTTAGCCCAATTACCCATATGGGCAGTTGTCAAAATTAGGGCCCCTTTTTGGGTGCCCCAAATACTAGGTGGCGTACTATATTAGGGACCCAAAGAAGGGACCATAATTTTGACAACCACCCATATAACTCTTATGCCCGGACCCATATAACTCCTATGCCCGGAATCCCACACCCCAAACCCTAAACCCTGTATACCCCGAACACCCATCCCCCCATCCTGAACTTGGATCCAAACCTTCCACCCTCAACCAACTCATTGAGACTCCGTTTTAAACACCATTAATGCACAGTGCCCTAATTTACCCCAATGCCCTAACCGGCCGTAGTAACCCCCAATTGACAACCGATTCAACATTTGGCCATCAAAGCCCTGTTTCTATTATTGCCTGAAACCCTCTAAACCCTGAACCCTCAGCGTCCCCCCCCCTCTCCCTGAAAATTTGGAATCCACACATGTGCAGTCTTCGCCCTCGCAGTCGTGGCCACCACAAGGCGACCCGGAAGCCGCCTGTGAAAGGCCGTAGTCTCTAGGGCGTAAATTACGGTTTAGAGTTTAGGGGTTTAGGGTTTAGGGTTTAGGGTTTAGGGTTTAGGGTTTAGGGTTTAGGGTTTGGGAGGAGGACGCTGTGGACGCTGGTTTGTTCCACACCGGATCACAACATCAAGCAGCCGAAAACATAAAATGAGCAACACCCATCCAGAAGCAGCCATGGTCACCCCTTCGAAGACCCACCTTCATGTGGTTTCCTATCCGTATATTACCTTGGTCCAAGGCTCTTTATAGATAGACGCCATATGAAACAGCGCGAATTACGATGTATTCTCGGTAGATTCTATCTTATGGCCTGCTTGCTCCTCATGAAGCTTCTCATGAACCAATGTTAAGCTTACCCAAAAACCTCTGACCAGGATCCGGCCGGGCTTTAATATAACTTATGAGGCACCAGGCGTGGCAGTGTGGTACTTTTCGCATGTGCATACAAAAGTAGGGTATAGTATAGTAGAGCGTAGATATAATATGGCATGGTGCCCGTATACTGGAGCGTAAGATATAATATGGCATGGTGCCCCGTAATATGGTAGTGCAGTATTGCGACATACAGTCTAGTTCATCATGTATGTGTAGTATAGCATGATACAGAACAGCTGTATACTGTGCTATAGATACAGATTATGGTAGTCTGATATCATACGAACCTGTTGAATATGAATACTGTAGGTCGAAGGTATAAGACAGAGATCAGCCTTATGTTCTAGTCTAGTGTATTACAATATGTTGTGATATGACATTGGCAGTAAAGTGCACGATAGCATATTGTAGTGTTGACGCTGTATTGCAGTGTGGTATAGCATACACTATATGGGATACGATAGTCTAGTATAGCACTACCGCAGCATGGTGTAGGAAAATACACTGTTGCATGGCCCTGTTTACTATGTTTATTATTTTAGGAGGGTATAGTAGAGCATAGCATGATATAGCAAGGTATAGTGCGCTAGGATAGTATAGCGAATTACAGTCAGGAGCCTAGTGTACTATTCTGCCGTCAGTTCTAGTTCACTATATAAAGCACGAGCATAGGTCATAGAAAGAGCGATTCCCGTGCATGAACCGAAGAATGTGGTACCATGCACACCACATATCCACTTACAAGGCTCGGGGTCGACACCACAGGGTATCTGCTCGCACTACTCTCGGTGCCAAAATGGCGGGGTATATCGCAAGTACGAATTGAGGCTGTGCTTTCTTTGTTAGTGTGTGTGTGTCATGTCAACGTATACGATGAGTAAACTGAGTAAAATCACGAGTTCGACTTCCCATTAGGCTAATCTTCTTTCACTGGACTAATCGAAGGGCCTTCAATTGCTTGTATCGGCTATGCATATGATATGATATACAATGTTTCAATTTAGTTTATTAGAGCGTAGCATAGTACAATGTATTAAAGATAAGCATTGACGCCATAATCTAGTATGGTGTAATGCAGTCTAGTATAACAAAGTGCAATGTAGTACCTTTCAATACGGGCAAACCCAGTACAGTAAACTCGAGCATAGATGACGATTAACTATCAAATATTGAGTGGTACTGTGTCGACTGCTATGCAATGCAATGCGGTATTAGTATCGTGCAATCCAGCATAGCACAAAGGGGCTTGGTATATGGTAGTGCAACTTACTACATTCAAACATAGCCTAGTCTAGCACCAACGCAATTTAGGATAACCTTGGGCGTTGCAGTGCTGCATAGACGCAAATGGTGTAAAAACAAATGGCTACTATAGTATATCAGCGGCACACCTGTAGTCCGGTTTGGTGGAATAGACTATAGTACATAATTATTGGGAGCCCTATGATCCTGAGCTCTGCAGAATTAAGGTCAAGAGGTTTGGAAATATGGAAAGCCCAATGGAATTCCACATCTCCACATTTGCAAAGCTCTGTGGCTTTGGATGCAGCACATGTGGAAAGGTGGAATTCCATTGAGGTTTCCGTTATGTGGTAGACAGACGCAATGCTGGGCCCCCTGGGTCCGAGACCCAACATTGCAGAAACAAAATTCTTGGACCCGCTCCGAGAGCCACGCGCCCCGATTTCAAGATTTGGAAAAACTTAAGTGTTTAAATCGGGGCCCCGGCTCCAAGATGGATCCAAAAAACATCTTTCTGCAATCTTGGATCTTGGATCTTGGATCCAGCCGGGGCCCCGACTTAAACACTTAAAAAACTTAAGTCGTTAAGTCGGGCCCCGGCTGGATCCAAGATCCAAAAATTGCAGAAAGAAGTTTCTTGGATCCATCTTGGATCTGGGAGGGCCCCGACTTAATGACTTAAAAAATTAAGTCATTAAGTCAAGGTCCTGGCTGGATCCAAGATGGATCCAAGAAACGTTTTCCTGAATCTTGGATCTTGGATCCGGGAGGGCCCCGACTTATTGACTTAAAAAAAATAAGTCATTAAGTCAGGGCCCCGGCTGGATCCAAGATCCAAGATTGCAGAAAAAAGTTTCTTGGATCCATCTTGGATCTGGGAGGGCCCCGACTTAATGACTTAAAAAAATTAAGTCATTAAGTCAGGGTCCTGGCTGGATCCAAGATGGATCCAAGAAACTTTTTCCTGCAATCTTGGATCTTGGATCCGGGAGGGCCCCGACTTAATGACTTAAAAAAATTAAGTCATTAAGTCAGGGCCCCGGCTGGATCCAAGATGGATCCAAGAAACTTGTTCCTGCAATCTTGGATCTTGGATCCAGCCGGTTCCCTGACTTAATGACTAAAAAAAATTAAGTCATTAAGTCAGGGCACCGGCTGGGAACACAACCGACAAGGAAGAAACAAGCGTCCACGGCGTCCCCTTCTGTAGGGTTTAGGGTTTAGTAAAGTTCCCAGGCTTTGTTTCAGGTTCAGGGCTTTGGGGTTTTTTTGGGCTTGGCCGATAGATTCAGGGGGTTAACCAGGGCTCTACATTAAGCCTCAAACCCGGAAACCTCAAGCCACAACTTGGGCCACAACCTCACGCCTCAAGCACGCAATCCCCTGAACCCGAAACCCCGAAACAATAAACCCTGAAGCACAATACTAGCCGCAAATATTGAAGCCCTGAAGCAAGAATTGAACCCCCACACCCTTAACCTCTAAAAGTCCTCGTAGAACCCTGAAGACGCTTTCAGAAAACACCCTCAAACCTTGCAAACTCCCTAGGCTGAATAGGTCCTTACGACACCAAAAATGCCATAAAACCCGCCAGTTCCTCAATCGCTGGTTTAGGGTTTACGTTATACAGGAACCCTTCGGAAACCCCGAATAAAGGAGATGCTGGGAAGACCCTCAACACCCCCCCCCAAAAAAAAAAAAAAAAAAATGCCTCCACCGGTGCTGAAAGCGCTCGGCTGTCGGGCTCACCATCTCGGCCGTAGGTTTTTGTCTTTTATTGACTGCTCCGGGTTGTACTAGCTGCTTGTTTTTGTTTAAAGAATTCGCGCTTTGGGTAAGGGATGTAGAGCTTAGGGTTTGGGGTTGTGGGTGAGGGGGGCGCTCGCAGGATTGTGACGTTTGGAGTTCGTAAGGCCTCAGTG
The DNA here is from genome assembly GCA_905221615.1 of Symbiodinium sp. CCMP2592. NCBI lineage: Eukaryota > Dinophyceae > Suessiales > Symbiodiniaceae > Symbiodinium > Symbiodinium sp. CCMP2592. The sequence goes on from CAJNDT010000335.1 coordinate 819,269, forward strand.
TCTAGGCAATCGGACAGGGGGTAGGTGCGGAATACAGGCTTAGGGCCTACGGGTAGGGCACAAAGTTTACACATGTCATCACGGCACTCAACCCCCAACGCCGACAACGTCACGAATCTCACCAGAACCAGCACCATCCCTAAACCATGCAACCTACCCAGCTTTATAGCACCCGCCCAACATAGGGAAGTTTAAGAGGATAGGGACACTGATGTGCCCCTAAAGCGCCCAAACACAGGCAGCCCACTACGCATACGCTTAGGAACCCTTAAGCCCCAAACGTCAAGGTTCAGGGTTCAGGTTTCAAGGTTCAGGGTTCAGGGTTTTCGGACCTAGGGCTTCGGGCTTCGAGGGTTGCGCAGGGGTCCCCAAGACAACGATTGAGCTACAGGGATGGCCGTGTGAACATTCTGCCACGAAGCTTACGGGAAAATATAGGGCCTAAATTTGGGGTTTAGGGTTTCCTAGGCCCTAAACCCTAGACCCAGAATCCTAAAGCCTGCTTTGCTGGGCATGCGGCCCCGTCGAGTAAAGCTACCGCTGGCGGCTTCCGCCAGCGCGGACTCAGATGCACGATTGAACCCCGACAAATATTTAGAATAAGGTTTTGCCAGATGCTATACCATACTGATGATAAGGAGCCCTGCAAAATAGTATTTCGGTTTCTTTTCTTCCATGGGTTACCATATATACTATGGTTCGAAAGGGTTAACAGGCGCGCCCAAGGACGAGGCTACACAGTAGCTACAGCGATGGATCAGAGATGTGAGTTTTCATCAACTCGGATGCGATTGAAGGTTTGGGACAAAAACGTGGGACTGGGTTTGTTGAACTGACTGGGGCTGTCGTGAAGTGTGTTCCCCTGCAAAGCAGGGAGTAGTCCCGGAACTGCTTCACATGTAGAACCAAACAGGCACAATTACGGTTAAGAGTTTAGGGCTGAATATGATGCACGGCTGCTGGGAAATACAGCAGGAAAGCCAGGTAACGTTGGGAATCACATTCCTGGATCCTGTAGCCATGCGACTCCAACCCCCCAAATCCAATATGCCTTTAACAGTAGTTCCGAACAGTGAAAGCCCTTGAAGCCCAAATTCCAAATTTCAACCCCGACGAACCCCCACTAAGCCCTCATCCCCTCGTAGCCCCAAGCCATCTTATGGCCCTTCATGTCAGACACCCTTGAGGCCCCACCAAAACCCCTGATTAAACCTTGAACCCTTAAACACATGAACTCAGCAGCCCCAAAAGCCTTAAACACCGAAGGCTAAATCCCAGACCCTAAACCCCAAACCTCGAACCCTAAACCTCAATTGCTAAAAAACCCTAACCTCACAAACCCTAAACCCAATGCCCTCAGCCGCGGACCTCGACCTCGGAATCGGTCAGCCGATGCTTCGCCCAGAAAGCCCCATCGATGTGAAAGACCGGAATATCGCACCAGTACCTGGGCCCCAACAGTATGTAGAATAATAGCCTTTTATAGGGTTTGGGCCATTATTTTACATACTCTTGGGGGTTTAGGTACCTCTCAGATGGAGGGCTTAAGTGCAGTGACACAGGGAGGCTTTAGGGTTTAGGGTTCGGGATTGAGGGGGGTGTTTGGGGCTTAAGGATGCGGGAGGGCCTAGAGACCCTAAGCCCGACATCCGAGACTCCAAACCCTGCACCCATGAATGGCGTCGTAGGGATCCAAGGATAGAGGGACCACAGACATCAGGGTATCTATGGCCTAAGAGCACCCTTTCCGCAGGTATGGGAGTAAGCTCTAGTTTTCAGGTTTTGTTTAGAATTCAACAGAAATATACTAGCTGCTTGGCGGTGTGGAACTTTGATATAGGTGTCGAAATAGATTGCAGGTATCTCGTTACTGTCCTGCCTTATAGAACTGTACTACCCACCCACAAAAGCCGGCCCAGCTAATGGCACCAGGACCTTGGCAGTCCCAGATCTAGCAACGCGGGGCTTTCCTTGTAGGCTTTTGACTAAAGTCCGGCGATTAGGACGTCACTGAGCAGCTTCAGGGTAGGGGGGTATAACATAGTGCTTGTATACCGAGACTGTAAACGAACAGCATTGCCACACATTGCCACAAGTAGATACTCAAACCCCCAGAACCCAAGCTAAGCCTATGACCCAAGCCGTGCCTCTCTCGCCAGCTTTCGTTGCCGGGCGCATCGATGTTCACAGTTGACAACCTCACCGTGCGGATTTCGGGGCGTAGGGCGTAGGGTTCAGGGTATTGACTTGCTGTGAGGTGTAAGGTCTGGGGCTCAGGGTTACGACTTCAGTGTGGGGTTTGGGGCTTACGGTTGGGCTTTTGACATGAAAACCCCCAAACCGAACTACCCAATCGCTCTGGGCACTGGCCTATCAATCGTCCGATCCTTTCTTTGGGATGGGGGCAGGCCGTGGTTCTGGGCGGCTCGGTGAGGCTAAGACTTATACTGTCCTTGAAGCCTGAACCTGACCCGGACATAAAGCTAGCATATGGGTAGTTGTCAAAATTATGGTCCCTTTTTTGGGTCCTTAATATAATACGGCACTTAATATTGTGTACCCAAAAAGGGACCATAATTTTGACAACTACCCATACACCATTTCCATTTTCTAACCATGCACCACCCCCTAGCACTCAAATCACAACAACCTAGACCCCACCCATGGAACCATCGAGAGACCGGTAGCAAGACCCAACCCAAGACCCACATGACGACACCCATACTATGAACTCGGAACTAAATATATTGATGTAAGGTTACTTAACGAAGTAAGGTAATTTAAGGAAAGAAGGCAAATTAAACGATAAATTACACACACAAATTACGGCAGAATACGAAAAGCAGGAAAGGGAAATACGCAAACGATTAAACGAACAATTCCCTAAATTTGTGGGTGAGGAAGAACCCGAGAACTCTAAGTCCGATCCTGAGAAACCTAAATCCGATAATCCGATCTTGAGCAAGTATTCAAATATGTCCATCAATACTTTTGAACGATGAGTTTTGGAAGACTACTTCATGCGAAGCGGCAAAAATAAGGACCGAATAATCATTGAACTACCTGTTGATAGGTCTTGAGAAAAGTTTCTGATGATAAACACTGAAAGAAATAACAACAGCATCTATTAAGCGGGAAATGGACTATGCATACTTAAAAACATATAGGATGCAAGTGAAGTATATCAAAAAGATATATGAAATAAAGATGAATAAAATAGATTATCTAAATGAGCTAGTGAGTTAAGAAAGTTAGTTAATATATCTGAAAGTGTTTCGCTACTCAGGAGGAAATGAATGTTAGATGCGAAGTATACTGTGAGAAGGCAAAACCCAGGAAGACAAAACAAGTTAATAGAACAATATTCAGACTCAACTGAACATATTGGAATACTTTGTGACTGTGGAGAAAACAAAGACACTAAACATTTAGATGAAAAACCAAAGAATTGTGTAAAGTGGTTGAATAAAAGCATTACGGATTACGGACATTGAAGAAGAATACGGCGATCTAATCAAGCCTAAAGAACACACCAATAAAAATAATATTTTGTTGAAATAATACTATTATGCTTGCTTCTTATTCCTACCTATTATAGATATCTCAGTAGAGAATACCATTTCCATTTTCGAGGGTTACGGCTGTAAGGATTTCGGGTTGGGTATTACGGGTTTTCTATGGGGGTATTGATCTATGGAGTTGAGGTTGGGGTTTTTCTCTGGGAGTATGGGTGGTTCCTCATGGGCCCTTAGCCGAAAACCCCAAACCCTAAGCTCAAAGCATTAACCATACATCGTAGCTTCAACCTCTTTAACCGAGGGCCCCTGCTGAAACGGCTGGGTCGTTTCTTTCAGCTTGGCCACCGCCTTCGCACACTTCGGCTAAGAATTCTGTGTGGGATTTACACACTAAAACCCTAAACTTCCAAAGCCCTAAACCCTGCAAGCTCTAAATCCCAAACCCCCTAAACCCGAAACCCCTAAACCCTATATCCTACTACACTGCCCTATACCCACTGCAAACCCTCAGCCGCTTGTGGGCGAAAGGATTTGGGGCTTCGGTCCCAGGTGGGTTTAAGGCCGAATAGGGTTTAAGCTTTCGGGATTTAGGCCCTCGTGGCTTCAGGTTTTATGGCTGGGCTTGTAGGGCTTTACGACATGCACTTGTTTGGATGCCGGTGGGAATCCCTTCACGCCCTGACCTCAGACATTTATTCGCACAGCCCCTAAAAGCTTTATAAAGCCGTGGCGAAAAAAGGCTTGAGAAGCTCTTTTGCAAAAGCCCGAAACGTTTTCCAGGACCTTCCAAAACTATCCCTGAAGGAGCTCTTGCAAAACTCCCGTGGTCAGTTTGGTGGTCGCATCTAAACCCAACTTTTAAGAACCACGAACTGAAAACGCTCATCAATCAATGTTGGTTTTTGCTGTGCATTGACTGAGGTTTGGGGCTCTGGCCTTTGCATTTGGGATGAACATGGCGGGTTTAAGGTTATGATCCTTGGAATGCATATGTCTTGGAATTTATGGTGTTGGGTCGTGAAGGGCGGCTTCTGCGGCACCGGCAGCCTCTTGTAGCGCTTATGCATGCTTTTCCTTCGCCTTCGCCTGCGGAGCTTTCCCGGGATGAAGCACCAAGGCCCAAGGCGTGGAATGCAGGGAAATCGTATTCTCGGCCGTCAGGGTGGACGTGGGAGCTAGGAAGCGAGGCTGCTGGCCACCGTCTCGCCACGAACAATAGCTGCCCCCAGGAGAGTAGCTCGGTCTCTGCATGCGCAAAGGCCGCCAGCACGTCCAGTTCAGAATGCACACGGCGTGGCATGCTGGCTGTGGTCTGCAGACAGGAGGGGTTTTATTCACAGAGCTCTGTGCGCACGGCAACGAAAAGCAACCTCGCCAAGAAAGCTACCTATCTGCGCCGCGGCAGCCCGAAACCATGAACGTTGTGTTCTCGACTAGAGTACTTGGAGGGTCGGGGGACTTAGTAACTGGTCATTTTCGGGACTTATAAGTACCATAACCCCAATTAGAGGCGGGTACTTAAACGTCTACTTACTACCTACTTACCAAGTCCCCCGACCCTCCAACTACAGCCATGCCGCTCGGTGGATCTCTGGAACCACCTCGAATACCCCAAACCTCGAAACCCTAAACGATACCAGGACGCCCAAGAACCCTTTAATAGAGCCCTCACGGCTTTAATAGAGCCCTCACGGTCCTTGACAGTGAGTCTTTGGGGTATAATAGAGGGTAGTTGGGGGTGTCGGTACAGAACCTAGGCCCGATTTAAGACCTTTAAGCTCCGCCCTGCACCTAGCATCGACCCTTCAACCTCGAAGCAAGTATCCGTATCTTAAGCCGACTTCCGTGACCTGTGAGGGTTTTGGGTTTAGGGCTTTAGGGGGGTCGATATATCTATTGGAAGAAAAGCATAACAAACCCCCAAATCCCGTCAACCCCACTTCCCCAAAGCCCTGAACCCGAAATTCGCGAAACATCAGAACCGAATCGCTCACGCTTCAACTCTAAACCCATCATCCCGTAAGCCTCAACCCTAAACCCTACACTTGGCCCGAACTACCTTCTGCAGAAAAGCGTGGCTGACGGCCTTGTCGCAGAGCGTGCACCCTGGCTTCGTGAACAAGGTCACCTGACCGTTGAGGAGGTTCAGGGTAGGAGTTTGAGGCTTGTTGCCTGTAGAGGAACTCGGATAGGTTTTGAAATGGCTGGAGGGTTCAAGATACCAAGCAACCAATAAGCAGACACTCCTATAGAATACACCAAAACCGTTAAGCCATGAGCGGTTGCGCTAACCTTTTACTCAGAGGGCTTGAGCATGATAGTCACGTCATAGTATACACAACATGATGACTGTACACGACCATACAAACTCCTACGCAAGCTGCGATGCAAAACTACACCCCCCTCACCTAAAGGCACGGTCACTGCACTCAAAAACACAGCATACCTTCGCCTGCAGGTGGAAGAGCGCTTCGGCTCGGAGTTTGACGATCGGCGTGGAGTTGCCTCCCGCCTCATCAGTTGTATCAGCAAAAGTACATGTGACTACCGAGTGCCTCGAGGAAGGGTGCGAAAACTGCATGCAAGCTTTTCTTCAAATGCAAGACGCTGGTTTCAGCGTGGAGCAAGGACGATAGGAGTTCGCCGCACAGCCACTTGAAAAATATCACAGGCCGGGTGAACATCCCTCTTGCTCGAAAGAATCAGACTACTGGGTCGGCTTATCAGTTCCAACGCCATCCGCGATTGCGCCACTCACGCCAGTCCTGGTTGTCCCAGTTCTGACCGCGCCATGATCCCCAGGATGACGAAGACCAATTCTGCCACCAGGATTGATCATCCCAGTCCCAGTCGCGGTTGGTGCGATCGGCGGCCTCGGCGTTAGCCGGGCTTTTGCCTTTTCCCTTCTCTGCTGCACGGGCATACGTTGAGCCCTTGCCACCACCTGGCGGATGCTGCTGGGCATACTTCGGCTGGGCAGCACGACTTTGATTGGCCTTCTTGATGGTCTCCTCAACCGTCTCCACCATGAAGGGAAGGTCCTTAGCCAAAACGGTCTGTAGGTCCGTACCCACTGCAGCGGGATCATAGTTGAGAAGATCCACCTTGCCATGGCCAAAAGTCTGTAGACGGATGCCCCCCTTCTGCTTGGCGATGTTGTGAGCGAAATCTTGGAAGGAAAGGATGGCTCCGTACCACGTAAATGCTACTGGCGTATCCTCCGGCGTGGACGTTAGTCCCGCTGCGCACATCTTACCGCCAATGCCATCGTCTCCAGTAAAGAAAACGATACGACACTCTGGGATCTCGTCCGTGCGGATCTGGTGCGTGGTACTCGCCGCTCTGGAGGATCCAATAGCCAGCATGCGTTGCGATCGAGTGCGGCCAGGGTTCGGAAGGTAGGCGAAGCAGAGGCAGTCGAGGGCACGAATCGTTCTGCGTGTGTATCCCTCTTTGGCCATTGAAATTGCGTATTCATTGTCATGATTGAACCTCGCTACGCAATCAGTGTAGCCCTTTTTCACGGCTCTCTGCTTTGCAACTTTGGCTTTCCGAATAACCTCGCCTTCTAAGGAGTTCATGCCACGACCGGCGACATCTTTCGATGCGCTGTGAAGGTTTGGCCTCACTCCCACTCGTTCAGCAGCATCACCCATCTCCTGAAGTAGAGCTTCGCGCCCACGTGCCAACAGCGTCCGTCTGCCCTGTGCCTTCAGTTGACCTGGTCGAACCGGCCCTCCACACTGAGAGCAAATCCTTTGGCCTTGAAGACACTCAGCCTTGCAGTGGTAGCACTTGATCTTCTCCAAGAACGCGGCGGATGGCTTGTTCTCACTACCAGCATAAAGTACTGGTTCCGGCCTTCCCACCGGCTCCTGGATTGCTTCAACAGGCGTACCCTCAGCATCCAGTGTAACTGTTGTCGCCATTCCGTCACCAATGTACATGGTCCTAATTGGCGGACCCGGCTGGGCAATGATGGTGCCTGGCTGAACAAGCGGCCTCTCCTCTGCGGAGGGCATTTGCTCATCGCCAGGGGCTTCCTCATCATCAGCCTTTGCAGGGGCATCTGTGATTGCCAACGAACCCTCAAGTACCTCAGCGACATCAGGAATGGGCGGTAAGGATGTTTCCTCAGCTGGAAGGGTACCGTGTTCTTCATCAATAGGCGGTGCGAAATTGTCCTGAATCGTCTCCTCGGCCTCGGGTTCATCAAGAACGATATCGATGTCGGCCTCAGCGTTAGCTGGGCTTTCACCTTGTTCCGCCTCATCAGGAGGGACAGTTCCTCCCGCACGGGACCAAAGTGTGACATCTCGTTGCGTATCATTGATGAACAAGATGGTCGAACCAGGTACTGCCTCGGAGCACAGTATGCCATCAGACTCTGTAAGGAATAAGTCGCAGCTGGCTTCGAGGACCTCCCGGGTGTCAAAGACGATCTCAATCGGTGCGCTTGCACGAAGTCCTGAGCGTACCTTTTGCTCTTCGAGCGGCAGCGGCGCAAAGTAACAATTCGCTTTCTCAGAACCTCCAAAGCCAGGCAACAAACGATCTTCCAGAATCGCATACGCCGCATCATGGGTCGTACGATGATAAAGTCTGGGCGGCGCCTTGTCAATCGGGATCAACGGCCTGCCCTCTCGGGCGGCATTAGCCAGCTCCTCAGAATGCTGCAGGGTAAGATATGCCTTTGCAATAGAGGCATTGTCAAGCTGCAGATTGCTAGAGTGGCCCTGCGTGCTACCGACGTAAACCGGAAAGGCCGGTTGGCCAATCGCGTCGGCAGCAGCATCCATTGGTCCGCGAAACATAAGGCGCTGTTTGTTGTCGGTGGCGATCATGTCGAGGAGAATTCCTAAACCAATGTCACTTCCAGGTCTGCACCTGTTTGCAACTTCTAGCACTTCCATGGCTAGGACCCATGGCCCGTCCCATGATTGCATCCTGAACTGCTCACCTTTGTTCTCGAAGTTGCCCCTGATCAATCCCGTGACAAACGTGACCATCTTGTGAGGGCACTGGGGATAATGCAAGCCAGGGGTCATGTCCTTCTGGAACACTTCGATATACTGGGCGGCCTCCTCTTGCGAGGGGCTTTCATTCCAGTAATCGTACAAGGTGATGCCAGTCATCTCGGCGAAGTCGTAGGTGTCATTCATGAACCTCATTCCGCGCGATCCCTGCACTGCGAGCTTGGTCAATCGCTGCTTGTCAGCCTCAGCCTTCGCGAGGCGAGCTCTCTTTGCAGCATGCTCGGTGCCAGACTCGCCAGAAAGGATGCCTCCACCATAAATGGATGCATCGATCGGCATTGGTCGAATATCGCCTGAAGACGAAGCTGCAGTACTCGCCGGGGTAACGGCCTCCACCTTAGGTGGGGCTTTGTTCCAATCCGGCGAACTGATCTCAGCTTCTGTCGCGCAAACACCAGGTGCGACGCAGACGACATTCTGGATCTTCATCTCCTTGAGGAAGTCGGGAACCTCAGGCGCAGGCAGTTCGGCGTGACTTTCGTCACGCTTCTCCTCCCAATACGCATCGTCCCAAGGGTCTTCCTCTGTTGGTTCCGCCTTCACCTGCTTGCTCCGGGACATTTTTGCCAATGTAATGTGAAGGACCTGATTGTCCACAGCATATCGTCCTCGAGAATCAAAGTAGTTCTCGGCAAGCAACGTCTTGAAAGCATCCTCTCCCATCTTGGCGATGGCCTTGGCAGCATACCTTTCAGCAATCTGAATTTGCATAATATGCGCCAGTCCGGATACCATGCGACGACGAGACTCGGAGTCCTCGCGGAAGTGGACATTGTCGTTGTAGAGTGCCAAATCTCCAAGAAAGGGGTGGATGTCACAGGCGGCGAGTCCTCTACGGACCGCGTCGTCCTTGAATCGCGCAATGCATTCATCAAACTGCTTTGGCAACCCGTAGACGAAGCTGCGAATCCCTGTGCAGATCACAATAGAACCCACATATGGAGAACGGCGCTGCAGGTCTGCAAGCGCTTCAAGGTTTTGGCATACTCTCCGACAGATCTTTTGCCAATCTCCGCGGGCTTCTATGGGCGATTGATTGTCCCACCATGTCGGGACGCCAGGGCTGCAAAAAATCCCGTATCTGCCGACGATTTCATTCGCCATCCAGACAATCTGCACGTCCACCAGCAACTCTGGGTCACCAGAGTAGCGCAGAGCCGTCTGGTCACAGAGGATCTGAGCCCTCTCCCGTAGTTCGGACAATGTTTTGCCCCACAGGGGTTCGTAAATTATCTCCCTGTACTGCAGATAGACCCCCGAGCTCGCTGCCTTCAAATCCGAGGAAAGGTCTGTCCTCGTTCTCTTGCCAGCGACGAAAACGGTCGTGGAGTCGGAGAGAAGGATGAGCACCCGCTTTCGGCCTCGATTTTCATCGGGCTTTAGCTGCGACATGCCAGACTGCGTCAGTGCTGCCACTCGGTTGAGTCCTGGATATCGATCCGTTTCAAAGCAGTTGTGAGCAGCCACTTGCACCGGCATGTACTGGAAAAGTGCTCGCAATTCTCCTTCGTCAATCGACTCTTGGAAGCCTATCGACTCGTGAGAAATGACGGCCGCCCAGAGCTGGCGGCCCCAAAACTCGGCCAACTGCTCTTCGTAGGTCGCCATCGCTCTTTTACTCTCAGCTGCTACCACGGGACTAGGACCCGGCCTCAGCGTTAGCTGGGCTTTAGTTGTACAGTAAAGCGATGACAAAGCTGCGCATGCCAGTCCTTCATGTACCTTAGGTCCATCATTATCCTTAGTGGTATGCACTTGCCAATCAGCATGCAATGCCGAAACCTTGGCTTTCGATGTCCTTAGTCGTCCACAGTCCTGGGTAGCTTCGAGCAGCAGCCGCTTCAATCGAAAAGACGATGCAAACGTAAGCGAGCCGCTTTTGTGCTTCTCAAGACCGAAATCGTGTGCTAACTTCACGACAGCAGGCAAACACCACATCGGATTGTTGTTTGATGCTTCCAGCTGGAGGTGAGGCCTAAGTCGTTTAGTTAATCGGCATAACGACATCAACGATTTCAGACATTTGTTCCATTCGTGGTCCGGCAGCGATGCAAAGTAGAGAATCGGTTTAGTGCTTCCCCCCTCGTCGCAGAGGGCACGAAGATTGTTAGCGATTTTTGACATTGCTTTCGGATTCATAGTTTCAAGGTTGTTCGGGACAGGGATAACACGACAGGAATCATTTCCTGACAAGGTGGTTTCACTATCGTTCCCAAAATCAAGCAAAACCCTGCAAAAGTCCATCGGCCTCGGCGCGAGCCGGGCGTCTGCAGGAGCGGCCGCCGCTGACCCGAGCCTAAAGCCGTGTTTGTCGAGGGTTTCAAGATCAGTTGCGGAAAGCTTGGGGAATCCACGAGAGGTATAAGCGGTGATGGAAAACCGTTTTCCGGTATAAGGCAACACGCAGTGTTTCTTAGATGGATCAAAGACAATGGGTTTGCCATGGGTGTCATGCACATCCCCTTTGATGGATCGTCCTTGAGCGTCTTTCTGGAACTGCGCCTTAGTGTCCGAAACATTCTGATCTTCAACCCACAATCGACCCCCTTTGTGGTCACCAAAGCTAACCATCAAGTTCTTAGAACCCTTTAAGTTATGGGAATCAGCATGAACTTTTGCCATGTTGTCCTTGCTAATCACCACTGAGCTCCATGTGAAACCTGGGTCGGGAGAATGAGCTTTCACAAACTCATTCAAGTACCTGGCAACTGCGGGATACTTAGTAGTGCTTTTGGCAACACCTTGCATTCCACCGTGTGTCCATGTTCCGTACACTTGATAATAGCCTTGTTTCTTTGATGCAATGCGAGGTCGCTTGGATTTCCTAGCTGTATGATTTGATGCAATCTCCTCACACAACCTTTCCAAAGCATCACAGCCATACTCCTTCAGGAGGGAAAGTTCTGAAGCAACCATTTCAACCTCCTGAATGGCAGCGGCTGCTTTAGCACGTTTGCTTTGAACCTCCTGTGGTTGTGGTGCTGGAGAGTGGCCTGGCTTTTCAGCCGGCTTCGCATTCTGCACATCAGGCACATGATTGATAAGCCTAAGTGCATGTTCCCACTTACCACGTTCAGCAAACGGCTTTGTGAAGATGTCTGCGACCTGCTCCTTGGTATCAACATTGATCATGTTGAAATGGCCCTTTTCGAACTGTTGCTTCATCCATGCGAACGAAAGTCGTTGCGTCCTATCGGTATGACGAAGCTTTTCACTGTCACCCTTCGCAATGATGGTGATAGTAGCTTGGTTATCTTCTAAGAACTGAACCTGAAACTTTTCAGAAAGATGAACATCCAAGCCATTGATATCCGCAACAGAGCGTCCTTCATGGCTGAGTTCACCATATCTGATTTCATCAAGCTCCGGGTCAATCCTTGCAACGATTGTTTCCGTGACTTTAGGTGATTCCGCCGGCGGCCTGGTCTTTCGACAGGTGCATTAGCGGTAACCTCTCCCCAAAGGTAGCACCACAAGCTTAAGCTAGGCAGGCCTTGTGCTCTGATGCCGTGATTCGCTGAAACCACTTCACTTTCGGTACTAGACGTCGTGATGCTGGTCTGTTTCTTTGAGAAAGCGTTCAACGGGTAGTAAGTGTTGGGCCCAACCAAGAATAGTGCGCATCCTGATGTGGACTTGGAATCAAATTCTCCTGCCCAATCGGCGTCACAAAAGAGCCACAACTTACAATCCGAAATCTTATCGCCAATAAAACCTTGCATCGTGATGTCCAAACTCGAATTGATGTAGCAGATCAAACGATGTAAACCGACATCGCAATCTCTTGACCACTTCGTAACCCTTGAAGCGAGTGATTGAGTACACCGAAGTAAGTCCCACCTTGCCATGCGAGCTGCAAACAATACCTTCATGAGGACCCGACTGGCAATCGGTTGCAACCTTCCCTGGGGTTCGTTGCCTTCCACAGGTTTGGCTACCCTGTTCTCATGAAACGGCGTTGCTGCAAACTTCAGGGAATCACGTGAAACTTCGGCTAATTCACAGTACTTGTCGACACAGGAGATCAGGAAGTCCTTCATGTCATACGTAACAACGTTGGCAGGCTTAGTCATAGCGGGCACGGGTTCCTTGATGATCGTGTCAGTGCTCTTAAATCTAGACTGCTTAGCTTCGCGCTTAGCGTCTGATTTGCTTCTCATCGGCCTGCCCTTTCGGGCGGCAGCAGCGAGCTTAAAGTCGTCTGCCGTCGTTGGCATAATAGAGAAGATTGTTTTGTTTCGCCTAGCAGGACCCCCCTGATTGGAATCATCCTGTATCTGATCTCCATTCTCAAACTCTGTGATGCGTTCTGTTCCCAGAGTGGGAAACTGCCTCATGTCGTCTTCACTAGGTACATACAAACGCTTTCGAGGGTACATGTGATGTCTGATTGCAAGCGCAGCATCCGGATCAACTTCCCAATAATCTTCTGTTCTATTCGGCCTGGAGTTTCCTCCGGCTGCTGGTGCTGCAAACTTCTTGTCGAAGACATAGGCAAAGGGGTGTGCGCTACGGTCAAGCCTAACACCGTTCTGCTCACGATGATTGCAACCAAAGTATCTCCCAAATGGTTCCGAAGGATCCATATCCAAAACCTTCCCAATCCCCTCCCATCCCTTAGCAAGATTGTCCTTTGGTCCTGCCATATTGAAATCGTCGACGTAGACGACGAGGAGGAGATCTAATTCCGGATGGTAAAAGATACTTTGCCATATATCTGGAAGAACCGGGATCCACCCTATGCTCTTCAACTGAGCAGTGCAGTGTCGTTCCCATGCAGATGCCGCCGCTATCAGGATGTCCATAGTCTGAGGGGACAAACTGGGTCGCGAAAGTTGCGCCACTCGGGCGGTCGGCGATTCTTGGGAAGCCGAACCCAAGTCGCAATCCCTTTAAACAAAGCTTGAGTATATGCTTGTCGAGCATCGGCTTGCTGTTTTGCATAGCCTGGTTGGCTTCCGAACACATCGATGATTTTACCCGCTTCCATACTCGCAGGGCTAGAACCCAGTTCGGCGAAGATCGCGTGATCCGCATTTTCATCTCGAACCTGGTTTCCCTGGAACACAGAGCGACCCTTGTAGTACTTAAGCGGATTGCCATCCTGCAACTCGGAACCTTAAGGCTACAGATTTCGAACACGTTCCCGAAGTGAGCCTTTTCGCCTTTTGCCTTGGTTTCAGACAAGACGTCGTCGTACTCACGAACCTGTTTCTCAAGCCAGCACCCTTTGTCAAGAAGTTTCTTCCATTCTTTGTCCATAGCAGCCTGAGCTTCAGGGTTTTTGGCAACATCATTCTGGTTGATAAGCTTGGCAACCACAGCGAAAAGATCCTCGCAAGTTTCCTCTAGCTTATCCAGAAATAAACCATGCAGCCTCTTCCCGTCCTCAGGCGTTCTTGGTCGATGAGGTTCTCGATGTCCAAGGAGAACAGGCATAGCGGGAGCTTCTTTCTCTCGTTCTTCTTTTAATCTAGCTTCCTCCCGCGCAACCTTCTTCTCCCATCGTTCGATTTCCTCTTTTCGTTGTTGTGCGGAATACATGTGCCAGAATTCAGACGGGACATCAGGAGGTCTTTTGGAGCCTTTCTTGTTCCTCACTAGTCTAACCCCATCCCAATTGTAACCAGCGGGAACCGGTCTACCATCAGGATATTTCGTGGGATCAAACAGATCACCTTTGGAACTAGATGATGGCTCACTGGGCTTAGGCGCGGCCTCACCTTTCGGTGGGCTTTGATCGTCATCGGGTTCGGGTTCGGATAAACCGATTTCATCAAGAAGTTCGCCTGCCTCACGAAGTCCCCGTTCCTTTTCTTCATCTGAAGCATGAATGTTCTGATCATCCAACAGTGGAACCTCGTGTGCCTCGCGATCCTTGATGCTTCCCAATCGAAGTGGGAACTCGAAACTCCCCTCAATCAGCTCAACGCGCTTGGCCCTAATGACCTTGAGATTTCCGTCCTCAATGGCAAACTGTGCGTCTTTCACGGGTGCAATCAAATACTCCTTCTTCCAAACAAACCCTGGTTGGATATGGTATCCCAGGAAGATCCCTTCAACTCCAGTTGACGAAAACTTGGAAGTCTCCGGAACGTTCTGCTTAGGGTTATGCCAATACAAGACCTTAGCTCCAAAAGGAACAATCAATCCCGCAAAGGATTCCCCAAAGCGTGCCTCCCATGGGATCTCACCAGTATCCACTCGCTTCGTGAGATTGAGCGCAATGGAGTGGTGTTGAGCTGCTAAAGGCCAAAACCGTTCTGGAAGACCGGCTTGCTCCAAGTTCGAGCGCGTACCCTCTAATACAGTGCGGATTTCCCGTTCGATGACGGCCTTAGTTTCATCCACGTATTCTCTAGAGGTGTTGTGCCTACATCGGAGTTCCTTCACAGCTGCTCCCAACTCCGGCGCGTTGTCAGAGTAAATAACCCCAACTTCGTCTTGCGTGCCGAAAAAGTGCAGAAGGTCCTCATGCACTTGTTCTGCTGATTTTGTTGCACTTGGATATACATACCTAAATTGCGAAAACACATCTTTGATAACGAGCGCCACCCTCTCATCCTGAAATCCAAAGTCCCTCAAATCTCTTGTCACGAGATGATCAATTGTAACATGATCCCCATACTTTTCGCTGTGTATGGTCGAAGATCCCCCCTTTCTTCGAGCTTGGGGTGAGAGCATCTTCGCCTTTTGGCACACCTTGCAGAATGGGTTTTTAGGACGATGGCAGAACTGATGGTGGATGCTTTCGGCCTCGGCGCGAAGCCGGGCTTCTTGCGAGATTTCCCTTCCCTCATCTTCTTCCTTGTCACTATCGGGCTCGATCAAGGGGTCGTCCTCGGGTCTTTTGAATGCGGTAATTGACAGAATTGGCGCTCCATCAATCTTTTGGTTTTTAACCCTTAGACTTCTGATGTCAACAGAATCCTCAATCTTGCTCCAAGCAGAGTCCTTGTAGATCCAAGTGGTCCTTAGCACGAACCTTGGATGACGAGGTGCAGGTACTCGCAAAGCCTTTGGCCGATGACCAATAATGATCTTTGATGCGGCAAATTCACTGCTTGTGATCCAACCTGGCTTGGCTAAATCTTTGGGCTTGATTGCAATTGGCGGTGCGGCATTGGTTGCTTCTTCTATCTCGGAGTCGCTGTGAACGACTCTTTCATCCCCGGCCGGTCCTCTCGGACGGCTTTCTACTGGAAACCCGAAGACTCGTCCTCCGCAGGTGCCGCCAGTTCAACCTTGACTGTTCCGGCGTTAAACACCTGAGTTCCAGCAGATTTCTGGGAATCATCAGCGCTTGCTGGGCTTGCTACCGATTCGTCATTTGAGATTACCGGGACTCTACCCTTCATCTTACATTTGATGACTTTACCATCGGGATCTACAAAGTATGGAACCTGGCCCGCAGGCCAGTGGAAATCATATCCATCGTCCATGCATCTTCTCCCAACGGAACAAACCGGTGGCGTGCTTTCCAGTAAGTAGCACTCAATGTTTTGCTTCAGTTCAGGCATTGGGATGTTGGTTGACTTGATTCCTTGAACTGGACCATTAGCTGTAATCAAGTTGACCGGCCTACTAGCGTTCTCGATGGGAGCCTCTGGGTAGTAGATGGAGTGATCGTGCCTACTGATCAGGTCTTCTTCACTGCCAGTATCGGCGAGGAACTCTAATCCCGCATTAAAGCTAGAGCATGCTGTTCTCTCCACACTAGAACACAGCTCGCATCTCAACACTGCAACTGGGACCTCACCCTCTTCACAATCATCTGTGCACTCGTACTCACAGTGGCTTTCAATCCCATTGAGCATACAGGACATGATCCTGGCAAGCTCATTCGCCGTTCTTATGGCCGTGCTTAGGTCCTGAACTGGAGGCTTCGGGCAACTTTCAGCATCCAAGTAGCAGACCTCGAAGGTTCGCGGTTTGGTCCTATGCTTCTTACCCTTACCATCCAATGGAATCTCCCGAATGCTTGGCTTCTCTTTAAACCTCAATTTCTTGAAAGTTCCTGAAGCGTTACCCTTGATGCCTTGCCCGTTGGGCAAAGCTGCCAGCGCATACGAAATGCAACAAGCTGCCGTGCGTCCGCCAGACTTATCCTTACTCTTAGACCTGCCCCTGTGTTTCTTTTCCTTCTTTGCCTTCGGATCCGGGGTCGGACTCCTTGGCTTGTCATCGTTCTTTGCAGGGGCGGCCTGCTCGGTAGGAGCGGCATCACTTGGTTTGGACTTGTCCTCATGCAGGAACCTACAGTCTTTGCCTTTAGTGCATTTACCTTTCTTCCAAAAGGTGCAAATGGCATTGATCTTCTTCTGGGGTGTTCGATGGGGACTTGGGGATCTTGACTTTGGTTTGTGGAGGAATTTACACTTGTCGCCTCTTGTGCATTTTCCTTTCTGGAAGTCGTAACAAATCTGTTGCGTTTTGGGACTCTGAGATCTCGGCGGTGTTCGTTGGCTTGATCCTTTGCTGCTTGTTCTGGATTTTGAGCTACTTCGGGACATGCTTCTACCACGGCCTCCTCGTGAAGAGGGGCGTCGTTCCGATCCGTACGCTGGGGCTCCGTATCTATCGCCATGCGACTTAGCAATGCGATCACGATTCTTGCGCATGCGCTCCCTAGTCAGATGCTCCCTAATGGCATTGACGAGGAATTCATACGTGTACGGGGTTTCCTTCCTTTGCCCTGTCGTACAACTGAAGACCGTACTTGATGTGGTGGGATTTCCGAATTTCCCTCAGCAAAATGTCCCTCAAGGTAACCTCATCCGGAACATGACTCATTCCAGCAATCACCGACTCGAAGTTGTAAAGGAAGGTAGCCAAATCGTCCCCAACCAACTTCACTTTTAGAAGGTCTTCTACGCTATAGAGGCTTCCGACTTCTTCATTAGTCTTAAAGTGTTGATGAAACATCCACAACACCTGTCTTCTCCTGACGGCACGTCCTCCTGTGGCTTCTGTTTCTTTGAAGTTTAGGACTTGCCTTGAAATCTCTCCTCTAGCGACTCTGGTAAGTGCAGCCAACAATTTCGTGTCCAATGTTAAGAACTTCCCAGTATCGTGTAAGGACTTGAGGGTAGCCTCTTTATCGTATACTTCCTGCACCCAGCGAAATGCCTCATCCGGGCGATCGCTCGCAGCCCGCACAATCTCGCGGACCGAGATCCGCCATGATCGGTAGGTCTCTGGATTAGGGTACTCGGGAAGCTTGATGCTTTCGGCTTCTTTCACCTTTGGTTTCCCCTCTTCATCTTCGGTCTTAGGGTTAAGCAAGCGAGCTGCCCTAATCAATGCCTCAGCTCCGAAATCAACAGTTGGAACCCCTTCTGGATCAACAGTTGCCGGCTTGCCCGTTTAGGCAGCTTTAGGAGACTTTTCCTTTTGTGGCTCTCTGTTCTCAAACCCAGGTGGTACAGGAGTCCCTTGTGTAGGTTCCTGAGCTTGCGGCTTTCTTCCGAAGATATCCCTCATGTTCTCGGGAATTTCAAATGGACTCGAGAATGGGACAGCAGGATTTGGTCCTGGCTTCGGCGTGGCATGTTGTTTGCCCGCTTCATCCGCTTCAGCTTCCATTCTTAGAGCTCGTTCTGCGGCGGCCAGTTCATCCTGCAGTCTGTCGTTTTGTGCACTCATTTCAGCGATCTCATTTATAAAACGCTGTTCCATACTCGCTTCGGTTTCATCAAGGACTTGTTTGAAACGCATTCCAAGAAAATCAAGATGTTGTGCTTTGTTGCGTTCGCTTTCAGCAATCAGAGTAGTTCTGAGCTTAGCGATTTCCGACTGATGTCGTTGTTGGAAAACTGCTTCCATGATGTTCATTTCATTCCTGCATGTTGCAACTTCGTTCAACAAAAACTTTTCCCTTTGGGATGCGTTGAACTCAAATTCCGCAAACTGTGCTTCGCATTCTGCCATCTTCACCTCATGAAGGCGCTCGGCCTGTTCAGCCATGCTAGCCATTCTCACAAGGTTGTCATGTGATTGTTGGTTCAGAATGCTAGTGTGTCTTCTTTCAGCATCTGCCTCCGTTCGCTCTATTGCCATTCTTTGCTGTTCGGCTGTCTCACCTTGGTTCACAACGTTATACAACGTGTACTGTACGTTCGAGATGTCGACCGATGGATTCGAGACAAATGGCGAAAGGGTAGGACCCCCTGGACCGAAGATCCTATCAAGTGCTTGAGATCCTGAGCTCGGTACCATAGGGCCCCTGCCAGCCGTTGCGAGTTGCTCGTCCAATAGTCGGTCTCGTGTTTCATCGTCCATCTCGTCTGATGACACTTCGGTTGTCTCTCCCTTCTCAGTTGTGATCAGGGAGGGAGAAGTGCTCATATACCAGTGTGAATACCAGTATAAGAATATCACGGAGACAAAGTCAGCGAATACGGCTGATAACCTATAGAATACACCAAAACCGTTAAGCCATGAGCGGTTGCGCTAACCTTTTACTCAGAGGGCTTGAGCATGATAGTCACGTCATAGTATACACAACATGATGACTGTACACGACCAGACAAACTCCTACGCAAGCTGCGATGCAAAACTACAACTCCCCCCAAAATACCAATCTACAAAACTGTATTGAAGTTTCCGAATATAGGGGACCCTAGTATAGTGCCCGAAATAGTAGGATCCTTATTACAAGGACCCCAAAATAAGGTACCCCTAGTTTTTCGGAAACTCCCATATTGAACATTGAAAGCATCGAATTCTTGGATCCTTTGAAACCTGGGGGAAAGGACAGGAAGACGCAAATCGTCAACCCGGAGGCTCGGATGTACCTTCTAAACTTGCCGTAGAGTCTAGGGGTTTTAGGGTTTAGGGTTTTTTGTTAATGTGTATCGGCCTTTTTGATCCCACCAGGGCAAAGGGGTTAGGGTTTAGGGGTGGGTGTTGAGGATTTCATGCAATGGGTCTAGGGTCGGGGACTGGGGTTTCAGGCATGTGAAACTCTTGTGGTGACAAGTATAAGTTTTCGCCGAGATCAAACCCACGACGGGAAAAATAAGAATTCCAGCAATAGGCTAAACCCTAATAAAACGAAACATAGTCAAAATGGAATGCCCGACCCTGCAACCATGCGGGCTATACTTGAGGATCCACAGCCACGCAATATCAAGTTCAGGATGGTTCAGGGTTTGCGTTTCGGGGTTTAGGGTTTGGACATTCAGGGTCAAGGGCTCTAGGGCGCCAGGGCTTAGAGTTTAGGTTGCTAAACCCAAAACCCTATAAAATCATGTAAGTACCCTTGTGAACGCTACTGAAACCCTTGAAACAGATAAACCCTCTCAAACAGCCGAGAGCAGCATTGCCGTCACGCCTGAGGTACCTTCTCCGCCGTCCCCGTGGCAAAGCGGCTGCTTTGAAGCCTCCGCGCCTGAAGAGCTGTGCGTTTTCAACAAGTATGCTGCTGAGGGATACAGGGATTAGGATTTAAGATACAGGGATTAGGATTTCAGTTTAGGGCTGTAGGCTTTACGAGAAAGCCAGGTTCTGCAACGTCCAGTAGACCCATGGTCTTAGCGTTTTGGATTGCTGTAAGAACCGTTAGGATCGAGGGTAGCATCCATAGAAAAGCACCAGAGTTACGGAACCGAACCCTTAAAGGATCCCTAAAATGATCCCTGAAAGGATCCATGAGAGGAACACGTACAGGATCCCTTAAGGCTCCTTATGACTACTTCAGACTATGACAACCCATAAACCCCAGGTTTAGGGTTTAGGGTTTAAGGTTTAGGGTTTAGCGTTCTCGCCTTATTTACTGTATTTACTCCCTATTATGGTCAAACTCCGCAAAAGACACCAGAAAACTCCGAAAACCTGAACCCTAAAGCCGACTATAGGGGCCTCAAGAATTAGAATAGGGTTTGGGGCCCCATTATACTATACTTGTAATGAGGAACCCCCAAAATAGTACTTGTAACTATTTAGGCCCCAAAACACCTTAAACCCAACTCCTACATTCCCTTATGCCGAGCGCTTGCACCGAGGGCGTAGCCTGGCGGCTTCGATGCAGCAGCCGAACCTGTCCGTGCACAGTTCCGGTTTTCCGCAAGTTGGGAATTTATAGGGCAGTTTGTGAGGCAGCGTAAGTTTTCCCATTGGGTTATGTGGGTTTCATTCGGGGCTACGCGGCTCCGAGGGCGAAGTATGTTCCATCTGTACGAGATCTTGGGCCCAAGAACCCGGATCCAACTCTTAAGCTCAGCTGTGCAGTTAAAACTCTCGCAGACAGCTCGACCGCAACAGCAAAGAATCGACAGCAGTCTACCCACAACGAAAACCTAAAAAAATACACTCAAAAAAAACCTGGACGGAACCCTGTGCATCCTCGCCAGAATCGTCACTACAAGCCCCACTTCACAATTCACAATGTCGACATCAGATTCACGGCGGGCTGGCGCGCCCCGGTGAGGACCACGACTGTCGACAGAAGGCGTGAAGAAGCAGAAGACCTCAACATTCTCGGCAGCGCTGATGCTTAATGTAGGCCGGGGCCTTAATAATTAGAATGGGTTTTTGGGGATATTATATAGAAAAAGGAACCCCAAAATAGTATAGGTAATTGTTGTTAAGCCCCTATAGTAGAGGTTGTTGCGTTTAAAATGTAGTTTAGATATTCTTCCTGGCATCACTCTTGCCGTTCTGACATCGCAAGGCCATTTGAGGCTTAAGCCGCAACTACCCCGCTGCTGGCAACAGTTATGGAAGTTTCTACGATGCAAGGGTCCTGTCATCACGAACATTATGACCCAACTACAACGCGAGTGTCGCCAGCGGAATTGGAGTTCCGATAACTACGGGGCCATTTCGTCAGAGAGTCCTTCATGATATTGAAGGAACCAGTATATGGAATTCGCAGTGAGTATGTTAGATGCAAAAAAGGCACATCGAAATCTTGAGGACCCCCGCGCATGAGTCCTGATTGCTGCTCCCTCATGTTACGGAGGAGTTCGTGCTTCCTGGGTCTTCCTGTCAAGAGTTCGAGAAGGCTTTCAGGGCCTCGGATGTGGAGTTTTAAACTTTAAGAGTATGAAGTTCCAAAGCTTCAGACTTTCAAAACTGAGCCTTGTTACTGTTGTTATTGGCACTGTGAATCTTATCATTCTTGTTACTACTAGTACTAGTGCTATTACTTTTTCTGGGTTGTAGTTTTGGGGCTCTGAAAAGTATTTATGAATAGGTACCTCTATAGGAACCATAAGGGAAATTAAAAAGTTTCCCAAATTGCCACCCAGGTTTTCATTAGTATTGGTTGTGTTATATTTAACCATGCTATTACATCCAATATTATTGTTGTGAGTCTTCCAGGGCATACAAAGGGCTTTCTGGCATGGGGGCTTGGAATCGGTCCGGTTTGCGAACACGCTGTTTTCGCAGGGTCGAGAGTTTAGGAGTTAGGCTTAAGGCTTTTCGAACCTAGGGACGACAGCCACCTACCGCAAGCCATCCTAAACACTAAACCCCTGAATTGCTCCGAATCCCATGCCCTGACCCTGGGGGCTCTGTTTGGACCCCTAACAAACCTTTCCGGGGCCTTAGCACTGAGATCTCCATTGTAATTTTCATGATGGGAGACGAGATTTGGTGCCTGAGTTCAGCGTGGCTGCCCCGCAGCCTGGGCTATTGCTGACGTCCCTCAACTGAAGGATCGAAGCCCAAATAACATAGGGGCCTTAATAATTAGAATAGGTTGAATAGGGTTTTGGGCCCCATTATACCATACTGATAATAAGGAACCCTAGGGAACAAGATTGGTATACTAACCTCAACAGATCCAACACCCAGAACCGGAACCCGGAAAGCGGTGAGGAAACACAAGGAAACCCGAAACCCTAAAGCCATGAACCCTAAACCCATGAACACTAAACCCATTAACCTTAAACTCATGAAGGCTAAGGCCAGCAAACCCAAAGCCATGAGTTTAAACCCTTGAATCCTTAACCCGCAAAGCCATGAGCCCTAAATCCTTCAACCCCAAACCCTAAAGCCATCAAGCCTCAAGTCATGGACCCTAAACCCATGAACCCTGAACGCATACCCCCGCCTCATCGCTGGGATGGCCGACAGCCTCGCTGACTGATGGACCTTTGATGCTGAAGCTTTCTGCTGGGGGCGGGGTGGGGCTGGGTGGGGGCGGGGGGGAGCACGGGGGCCTTGCCTTGAACCACCGCAACACCTTCCTTTGTTTGAGAATAAAACAAATTGTATCTATAATAAGATCTGTATATATATATATATATTATGGAGAGGGAGGGAGGGAGGGAGGGAGGGAGGGAGAGAGAGAGAGAGAGAGGGAGAGCGACACAACAGGGAGTCAGTGAAGAGGCGTAACGGTTCGTTCTAGGGCACAGGACAGCACACGGTTTAAGGGTTAGGGTTTATAGGGTTTAGGATAGCTAGAAGGATCGGTTAGAGTTCCTATCCGACACTCGACGGTCTCTGTGCACAGAGTTCACATTGAAGAGTTCATGTAAACCTCTCAGTTCAGGAATGCTCCACAAGTCCAAAATATTGGCCTACACACTAAGCCCGGCCTTGCCAAGTTGAGGAAGAGTGCCTAAAACAAGGTCATGGAGTTGGGGTTTACGGTTGCAGGGTTTAGGGAGTTAGGGTTTAGGGTGTTAGGGTTTTAGGGTTTTGGGTTTAGGGGTTTAGATTTCAGGGTTTTAGGCTTTAGGGATTTAGAGCTTAGGGATTTGGTGTTTAGGGTTTGTGGAGCCAGGGTTCAGGGTTTAGGGTTTCGGGTTTAAGGGTTAAGGGTTCCGGGGTTTGGTTTGGGACTTTGGGTTGCAGTCAGACTACGAAGCTCCCAGTGACGGCACAACCAAGCCTTACGGTCGCGATAAACTGCGACTGGCGCGGTATGTCAAGTGACCATGACAGGGAGTGAGTTTAGGGTTTAGGGTTTAGGGTTCATGAGCTCCCGCTGCCAAGGCAACTAGAGATGCAAGCAATAAGACTCACACTCCTGGCGGCCACAAAATCGAATTCGAACGGCCCCGAAATTCAACCCGAAACCCTGCGTCCTTGCGTCCCTCCCAGTTCTTCTACACTGCAGCAAACCTTGGGACTTGGAAGCTTAAGGCCTCGATCATGAATCCTGAACCTAAACCCAGGAATGGGTTTAGGATTTAGGAACATCAGCTTGGTGGTCCTAGCACCTCTTCCTGACTCTCAACCATAAACTCAACCGTTAGGGTAGGTTTTAGGTTTTATAAGGGTGCAAGGAAACCTCAATCCTCATATCGTAGACTTAGTCCGCTTTCATGCTTGGTATACATGCTTACGGAGGAGGTTTGGGTCGTTGCGCCCTTGTTTCTCACTCCAAGTGCACCGGGGCAGGTCGACGGACGGCTGCCGGGCTCCGCCAGATTTAGGGCTTAGGTGCCGGGCTTGGGCCTTAGGATTCAGAGCTTGCAGTTCAGGGCTTGTGCCGTGGAGTTTGGGGCATTGGGTTCATAAAACACCATAAAGCACTTCAATGAAAGCAAAGCTATCAACAAAGAAGCCATAAAAGCAGAATGGGAACCCCTGCACACACAACTACAACCATCCCAGAAAACCCCCTGGAGGCGCAAAGGTTCAGGGCATGAGGACTTGTGGGACCCTTACACCTCGAAGTCGGGCAACGCGACTTTACTCCATGATCCCGCGCTACATACACCCCGGTTTCGAAACCCTTACGCGCGATGGTCGCAACTTGCAAGTATCGGCCGGGCCCGGAATGCAGCACAAGAAGTCCCAGCCATAAGCTGCACTGTCTGTAGTACCCTCCATAATCCCAGAAGCCTGAACCCTAGACCCCACATTGCGAACCATCAACAGTCCCTTGGTGCATTGTAAGGTTCTTGGACCAGAAAACTGTGCTTTTGGAACAAGAAATAGTTCCCAAGGGGATCTCAGTGGTGATCTCGTAACCTAAACCCCAAACCACCAAACCTCCAAACCCTAAACCGGAGCCAGAGCATCCCTCGAGCACTCTGTACAGGCGGTCGCGAAATGGAGTTCTAAAAGCAGCCTCTCGGAATCTCCAAATATTGTCTAGGGCAGGCGCCTCTTCCTGAGAGGTCTAGAGCTTGACTTTGAGTGCTTTGTATTCTTTTCTCAAGGGTTTAAGGTTGAGCGCTTGCAGTTTTCGGGTTTTGGTTTGCCGCTTTGAGTTTTGTATGTAGGGTGCCGAACGGCTTAGGGTTTAGGGACAGATCTAAAGACTGTCGATCTGGGTTCACGCTAAACCTGCCTGAAAGCCTGAACCAAAATGCCCCAAGCCTACGTCGATAGGTTTGAGATTTGGGGTTTGGGGGCTTCGGATACAGAGGTTGCGGGTTTCGGCTGTATGGTTTCGGATGTTTAGGATCCAGGGTTTAAGGAACAGGGCTGTTGACGGCCTAGGGTTTAGGGTCCAGGATTCAGGTCTGGGAAGATTCCTCTCTGGGCTGCTTTCTAGCTAAAATAAAACAGCAGTAAGTCTGAGCACAAGTCGATCACATCTCCAGATCAACGGTGTGCCGGCCCTCTTGCATCAAACTTGCGAAGCAAAACCAGTACAACTCGTCCAATCAATACCTATATGGGTGGTTGTCAAAATTATGGCCCCTTGTTAATAAGGACCCCAAAAGGGACCCTAATTTTGACAACCACCCATATAAAGCCAATGGTTACTGTTTCGAGCATAGCAGCAGAACTCTACAGGCCAATAACCGAGACTATCGGGTTGCTGTGTCAGATATGACAACACAGTTCCTTTCCAAAAACTGAAAAGGCTGTTGTCGCAGGGTACGAGCAAACATCAATGACAGCGAAGTGCCACTTCACCTGACGGTACTCGTTGCTAACAATAGCTGTAGCAGCAACAACAGAATAAACATAATAGTAGAACAGGCAATAGCAGTAACAATCAAATAACAATATTCATAGTAACATGAATAATAAACAATAACCATACTAATGACTATACTAACATACCAATACTTTTTACTGATGCGAATGCTAACGCTAATACTAATACGATGAAGGAAAGACTATTAAGAATTTCCATTAACTGAAAATGCTAATAAAGAGTAATGAGAATAGACATCGTAAGTAGTAGGAATAGGGATAGTAATAGCAAAATTAACAGTTATAGCAGCTAGCAGTGGCAATCACAATAATGATAGCAATAAAGATGATAATAATAATAATAATAATAATGAGAATAATAACAATAACAATGATAATAACCATACCAATACTAGCAATGCTAGTCATGATTGTACCAAGCCCCCGGTTCTACAGTACAGTGCGGGCTCACGGGTGCGGGAAAGAACTGAGGTTGTGAGATCCTTGATTGAAGTAGGCAGCTCTGTCAATGCAAAGCAAGCCCTTCGGAAAGGAAACGCATGTTGGTTTAGGGCTTAGGGCTAGGATGGGATGGGTTCAGGTTGGAGACATCATTCTGGAGGTGGAAATCCGAACGCCGAGTTTTAGTTTAGGGTGTCAAGCAATCCATGCCTATGCAGCATCGACGGAATGGAAAGAACAGCCCTCATGAAACCTTCGCCCTCATGAAACCTTGTAACACCCTGAAAAGTAAAAAAGCCTGACAAAACTTGTAATTAACACATTCAGATGCAGAAGGTCTGGAAAACAATGTCTTGGCTGATCGAGCCCCAGATGGGCACATGAGAGAGCTCAAAGTGCTCAGGAGGGGTGTTGCCTGAAAGCGCGTTTAATGTCCGCTTGAAACTCTTAACTTAATTTACATCAGGAGGGTCCAAGCCCAAGTACATACCATACACCCTACAACCTAAGCCGTAAGCCCTATATAAGTCCTAAACTGGTCCTAAACCCTGAAGTAAAGTCATACACCCTAAGCCCTAGACCTTAAACGTCTCGAAAGCCCAACAGCCGCCGGGGTACTTTAAGGGCTCCTTCAAGGGATCTGGAGGGTTTCCCTCTAAGGGATCCTCAGAGTTTAGGGATCAGGCCACTGGTGTTGACCTTGGGCAGTAGACTTCTCTATGGCTTCGCTAGTGTTTTATGGTTGGAATTCAACGAATATAAGCTTCAATAGCACTGTGTATGACGATTCTTGGCCTCAATAGGCTTAAATAAAGCTTTAGTAACTTTAGTAGTAGTGTGTGCTTGTCATCAACGACTTTGTCCAAGTTTGCACTTCACGAAGCTTCAGTTGCGTCGGTGTATTTGAAGGGGTTTCCCGATCCGGGGTTTCGGCTTTTGGGTGGTGAAGGATTTCCGTCAGTGTCTGTAGCTGCTGCTTGGTTCTTGTCTAATGCTTGTACTTCTAGATGGTTTGTGTGAGTGGTGAAGACTGTTCAGAGCACTTCCGGGTGCTGACAGCACAATTCGAAGCCTAGGCAAGCCGATCTTGTCATCATCTTTGAATGAGCAAAGACGCGTGGCGGCTTTTTTGAAAGCCGCAGGGTCAGCAGCTTCCATCAGTTCCACCAATTTGCTATGAGCATCGTCATCCACACAAAGAGCCGCCTGCTTGGCTGGCATGCTGTAGCAGCGTGCCACGTCAAAGCTCTGCACTCTGCGCTCCACAGAAGTGCCACAAACACTGCTTGGCATATGTTCCAGTTGTCTCCACACTGGTGGGAGCACTTACTACATCTCCTCTTTGTCGCGGCCGGGGCGAATCCAATCATCAGTCAGAAGGGCGGAGCATGGTAACGCGGCGTCATTGGGGCGAAACAAGACGCGAGTTTCGTCCTGGGAAACTGCTTGGCGGCTCCACGGCTACCCTGCTGGCCCTGATGACCAGGCGTTGTCCTGCTCCCAGCCATGGTCCCGAGGCTTGGTGGCAGGGCGCAGGGGAACGGTCCCCGTCTTGTGTGTGTTTGAGTATGCTGACCTTGAAGGAGCGGAGGGGAGGAGGGTTCAGTGAGGGAAGAGAGGCGGGGAGAGAGACAGGGGGGAGGAGGAGCGCGAGGGTAACGGTTTAGGGTCATTCGGCTGGGTTCCCTTTACGGAGCTTTTTAAAGTGGACCAGGCCCTCAACCCAAAACCCAAGAAGACCCTTACCTGCTAAAGCCTGTGAATACAAAATATGCTATAAACTGCACCTTCAGGCAACACGCCAAAATCCCAAGACCTGGTGAAACAGCCGGTAGAAACCCTAATGCAAACTTCGAACGCCTGATAAAAGCCGTCTAAGAGTCCTAAGGACCCTATTGAGGACAGAGAAGCCTGCAGAAGCCAAAAACCCTGCATCAAGCCCGAAACCCACAGCCCTACATCCTGCACCCCGAACCCCATTTGGATGCGAAGTCCTCCCCTAACCCTCGACCCTAAATCCTTGAAACCCTAGCGTTCTACACTCCCCACCCCTTTCAAAACCCTATATAACATACACTAGAATCCTTATGATAGCCCTTATAGTAGCCCTTATAGATCCCTTACAGTAGCCCTTTTAAACCCCTCAACAGCCCTTATAGTAGCCCTTATAGACCCCTTTTACAGCATCGTTCAAGTCGCCTCGAAGGTCCTCACGCAGATGAAATCGTCCAAGAGGATCGAGGCGAGCGTGGCTTAAGACCTCATGCAGGGGCCTAAATAAGTAGAATCTGGTTCCTTTAAAGGGTTCTTATAAAGGGTTACTAAGACATAGGGGCCTCAATACTTGGAATAGGGTTTCGGGGCACATTTTGGTCGCGAGTTACAAACAGGAACCCCCACAATAGTTGGTCGTTATCACGGAGGATCGCTGGCTTGGGATTGAGAGTTCAGGGATTGGGATTTATGGCTTTGGGTTTTGGGGTTATTTGGGCTGGAGTTTAGGGTTCAGGATTCAGGAATTAGGGTTCAGGGCTTGGGATTGAGGGCTGGGGTGTAAGATTCAGGGTTCAGGGCTTAGGGCCTTTAGGGTATAGGCCTGCCGGACTTCTGGTCTGGCACTAAACCCTGAACCCTGAACTCTGGTTTCAGGGCTTTCGGTCTAATGAAGGGGCCATAATATGTTTAACAGGGTTTTGGGGCCCGTTCTAGTATGATCAGAATGAGGAACCCCCAGAGAATAGTGTAGGTAATTATGAAGGCCCCTATATGAGGTGTTTGGGGCTTCGGGGTTCGAATGTCGAGGCTTCGACATGTCGGCAGTGGGGCTTTGAGGCTTCAAGGTTTAATCTCGGCGCTCAATCCATCGCGAAATCCTATAGTCTTTCTACTTCATCCTACACCTCCCTCTATTTAAAATACAAAAAACACGAGCCCTAAACCCTAAACCCTAAACCCTGAACCCTAAACACTGAAGCCTGAACTCTGAACTCCAAAGCCTTACACCCCACGCTCAACACTAGAACGCCAAGAATTACCACGAGGAAGATCTTCGAGGCTGCGGGTCTCTGGCAAGCTCGTGCTCGCTATTATAGGCCTGGTACTTTTACCAAAATAGTATATTATATCTACAGTCAAATCATAGTATAAATATGTTATAGTTGTAATAGAACTGTCATACTCGATGCGTGGGGATTTGATCCTGGTAATGTTCTCTATCGCTCACCCCACAAAGAGCTGTATTGACTGTTGGCGTGGTTGCCTTCTACAAGCTGGATCACCGTTACTTCCACTTCCACACACGCACTCCTATGCAGGCAGATCCAACGTTCGCTCGTTTTGCACACTCACGGCCGGCGGTGGATCGTCTGTGCACGGGATAGCTCTGTCTACTCGGAGAATCACAGAAGATTATAGCACTTTAGCTATGGGCAATGCTTTCTAGAGCTTGTGCTCATTCTTGAGCCAAACGTTGCATGGGCGGTCATACTGAAAGGATGGATAGGCATTGCGGTGTGCGTAGCACTACCACAAGCCTACTCCTAGAGACGAGGGACGCGTGGCGTGCCCCCTTCCCTTGCACTTTACACGGTCTTGCTCACAGCTCTTATAGTGACACCTTGGAACTTGACAAGGCATCGCAGTCCGTTCGCACCCCCCATGAGTTGCGTCTCTGACGCTGCTCACCCGGAAGATGGCACGATAGGAATATCAGAAAATTTGTTCCGCCGCAACTTTGACGTATAGATCAGAGCTTTTGCATCCCAATTAGAAACGTTGTGACACTCATCTACGTCGGTAACGATCCCCTGAAATGGCAAACGAATCAGGCGTCACCGAAGAAAGGAGCATTCGCGATGGAATTCCACGTGCGAAGTACAGAGGTCACAAGCTGGAAGATGAGGTAGATCAGGCGTTGTCTCGCCACCATCTTCGCGTTGACGTAGGATCGCGTTCCCAGGGCCGGATGTTCTCCTCTGGATACTGGTTCCTCTGCTTTCCTTTGTCCTTGCCTTTGTTTCGGCCTTTGCCGGCGATGTAGTCGTGGTAGGAATTGGTGTTCCAGCCACCATGTTGCTCATCTCCGGTCCTCTCACGCCCTTTTGAAGGTCCCTTTGCCGAGGAAGCGCTTGCGCGTTCCTCCGTAGTGACGGGCGTGTCCATGATGGAAGTACGACCCGGAGGGAGATACTCTTCGGCCGAAATGTGATGTAATGCTTCAGGACGTCGAGTATTCGGATTTTGCTGTCTTTCAACTCTAGACTTGACCAATCTGTCCATGAAGTGCGCTGGCATTTGCACGTTGTGGTCCACCAGCAATCCAACGGTCTGGACGGAATAATCTGCATGAGTCAAGAGGATGCCGACCGGGTCGATGTACAGAAAGTCCACTGGTCCAGTTGGCGTGTTTCGTAGTACCGAAAATTGTTGATGTCCTGTCACCATCGGGATAACTTCACATAAGACGTTGAGGCAACAAAAGTGCATTGCCTTCACGTCTTCATCCTTGTTACTCTTCAAGTACGTGGTTGGATTGAAGTTATCTCTGCCGATTCCCATCATGTTGGCTCCCCGTGTCAATAGCGAAAGCATCTGGTTCGTCCGGAAGCGCTTCAAAGTGTAAGTCCCGTTGGGATCATACGACTTGAGGTTTTCAGGCTCCTTAGCAAAGCGAAGGATCTCCTCATCAGTCACGTCCCTGCTCACACCTGTTTCTTTATCCACTCCAGCCAAAGTTCCCCACTTTCCGAGCACATCATAGCGTTGGCCATGTGCGAAATTCTCTCTCATCTGAAACAACGGCATAGTCGCCCATTTCGCGAATCCTGACCAAGCTTTGTAGATGGTTCTGCATACAACGAATGCCATGTACGAAAGAGCGGCCATGTTGGCGTCGATGCAATGGGCGTTCCGTTTGCCGTGGTAGTAGGGCGGCTGCATGGCGGTGCGGGCGATCTGCAGTTCAGGGTCGATGTTCAAAGACTGACCGGCAATGAGGACGGGACGTCGTTCCTGTGCCACCGCATCTGGTACTTGGTCGTCAAAGTCCTCTCCTGGTTCCGTGTCCATTTCTTCATCAGGTTCCTGTTCTGGATCGTCATCACCAACGACGGATGGTTCTGGAATTCCTTCGGGTTCCGCAACCGATTCCGCTTCCATGGCTTCCTGTTCCTCGACGGTTGCCTCAGGTACTGCTGCTGCCGCAGCTTCCATCGTCTGAGCAATGAAGTCACTTGGGATCTCCGTTGGAGTATCCCGTTGTGGAGTACCTTGGTAGTATCCGCAAGAAACGAATTCTGACCAGCAGGACGTGCATCGAGAAAAGCATGCTGGAACAATGTTGTAGCACGCTGGGCATACCCTCATTCTCCTGCCGTCCTCATCTCTTCGTAGATCTTCGGGTCGCCAGTTCTTGATGACAAACTTGATGCCCTTGTCCATGTAGTGATGTCGAACCGTGTTCTCCCTGTGGGCCTCCAAAACAGTGGTAAGGTCTCGCATTATCTGCTCCTTGCTTGTGTCATGGGGTCCAGGAGGCATCTCGCAAAGCAGTTCCATGATCTTGCTTGGCGTTCGATATCTCTCGAATTCAGGAAGCAATGGAGATCCATTGTAGTCCAACACCATCTCTTTCTCCAATCGTTCATCATAGATCTTTTCCACCAGAGCGAAAGAATGTGTATCCTGAGGATTTGGGACACAAAACCATACCTCCTTCACGAACTGGAACGATATCGTTCGACCAACAATGATGACACCGCTGTCAGTGATACGTCCACCTTCTCGGGCAAGGTCTGTCGAAGCGACATGGAGGACCACAATTGGCATGTGCTTGGCTTGTGGCCCGTGTACCCGAGCTTTGGTCGTCGCGTTCCGGTTGTCGAACGGTGCGAACACCCCCCAGTAACTGTGGAGTCTGCCACCTCGGTTGTCCTGAAATCGACGTCGCTGGTCGAAGTCCCCGTCAGGATCCTCCGAACCAGGCATGACGCCCTGCAGAACGATAGAATCCAAGTTGCGGCATGCCGTAGCGTGGAACGCGCCCCCGAGACGTGTCAAGAGGGTCATGGATGGAGATATTGCGAACCGGTCCTTGTCCAACTGAAGCAAATTGTTCTGGGGATCGGAGTGCGTAGAGTGACCACTTGTGGCCCTGACAGCCCATGGCTTCACCCAGCCGTTGCAAACATTCAGGTACCTCTGATTGTGTCGGCAACGGTCGTTGTTCTGGATCTCTGTGATCTGATCTGGAACCGACACCAACATGTTCGAGTTCGCAGATCCAAGAGTCTCTGTGCCGGGGTTCTTCACTCTCACACCCAAGAACTGTAGCCGGATCTTGGCCTTGTGGCGTTTCGTTGCTGCAAGCATACCTACGTCGCCCCGTAACTTAGAAGGACTTATAAGTGATTATAAGTTAGGTTGAAGTTTGTTTAAGTCACTCATAATTGCTGCTAAGTATGTTGAAAGTTGTTATAAATTTCATGAATCGTAAGTAATTATAAGTGAGTTACGGGTGACTTATAAGTTATTTTAGTCGTTTCATAGAAAAACTTAGGGAAACTTAGGATGAGATAGGTTTTTTCTTCATAAGCCATACTTTTGTTATGGAGACACTGAAAGTCGTTGCTTTTCGGCTCAAAGTAGGGTTGGCGGCATGGCGGCCGTGTGCAAGCAGCTCGAAGCTGCGCAGAGCTTCCTGAAGCAGGTGTCGAAGCTTCCAAACTTCGATGCCTTGCGAGACAAACAGCAGGTGGCTTTGCTGTCGGTGCTGAAGAAAACCTCAGTGCTGAACTTGAAAGATGCTAACAGCATTTTTCAGATGATGGACGAGAACTGCTGGACCCCTGAGCAGATCGATGCACTGCGGGTGGCAGTGTCGCAGCGTCTGCAGACAGAGGAAGCGAAGGAGGACCCGGGCAAGCGTGGCCCGAAGTCGCAAGACTTTCAGAACTTCTTGGGTTTCTTGAAGCCTTCGCAGTGGACGTCGCTGCAGGCTTCCGGCTCTGTGTCCTCCGGCTGCAGCATGCTGGTGAGCATGCTGGCTCAGTTGGGTTTGAGGTATCCCTCGGAGTGGACTTTTGGGACGATGTACTGCTTCATGCTTCTGGTCCACGGTAACCACAGCTTGGAACTGGCTGGCCATTGCTGGCAGGAGGTGCTAGGGCCGGGAGCGAAGAGCTACAGACTTGGAGCCGTGGCAGCCCCGGAAGCACCAGCGAAATCACAATGATACTCTGCTCTTCAGTTTAGTGAATTTAGAGACCTGAATGCTGCAGTCTCCCTACAGCTCGTATCTCTGCAGCGAGTTCTCACTGCGACTGTGAGGCTTCAAAAGCACAGGGCGGAGGCTTTAGGTGAAACTAAGGTGAACTAAGGTGGAGGCCTGGCCTCAAGCCTGGGCCACCTGAAGGATAGGTGGTCCGATTCCTAAGACTGCCTGGATCTGGACAGTTAAGGTGGTTAGGTGGCTGCCCTTTCTCAGCCTGGCTAGATAAGGTGGCTTTAGGTGGAAGCCCTTACTGTAGGCTTCTGGTATCTGGGATGGCTAAGGTGTTAAGGTGGTGAGTTGCCTTAGATCTCCCCTGGAGCCAAGAGGCTTTAGGTGAAGTTAAGGTGGTTACTGTGCTGCAGACTGCCTGGAGAGGCTTTTTCAATCAGACTCTGAAGCGTAGGAAAGCGAAAATCCTGACCCTCCAGACTACAGCAACTGAGCCAGCAATCATGCTTTCTGCAAGGGATCCAGGCATAAATTCCAGTGCTGCAGCTGAGACTGCTAGCACCGGAAAGCTTTCAGTCGAAGAAGCTGTGCTTGTCGGAAGCTTTCAAAACGCAGCTTCGCGGCAAAGACTGTCCCCGTGCAGACTTTGAGACCACAGCCCTGGCCTCACTGCTGTCTAAGGACCGCAGCTGGACAGGCAACTGGTCCAGTCGAGCTGTGCTTTCGGGCCCTAAAGTGCAGCATGACGGTGAGACCCTGCATGCACACGCACAGTGTCAGGGTGAAAATTTCCCTTCAGGAATGTACATCCTGTCTGAGCGTGTTGCAGTGCATGTGCTCGGCTTCCTCATGCGCGCAGATGGGGCTGTAGCTGTCGCAGCACGCATGTGTTGCAACAGCTGGAAAGTAGATTATAGCACTTGGACCAAGCAAGGCCAAGAGTGCTTTGTCAAGCTCACAGACTTGTCTTGGGCAGTACGCCCAGCCTGGACTCTCGATGACGGGTCGAAGGTAATTTTGCTGCATTAGCACACCGGACGGCAACAAAGATTGCTTGACAAAGGACAAAAAACGTGCCGCGAGAAAAAGTGCTTCGAAAACGTGTGTTTAACTTAGGATAACTTAAAACCAACTTATAAAGACTTAAGATAACTTACAACATAAGTTTTTATAAGTACTTATAAGTCCCTCCTAAGTCCCGGGGCGACGTAGGTATTCCCCTGGAACATCAACTGCAGTCTCTCATTGTACACTCTCTTCCTTTGGTATTCGTCGGTCCTTGATACCGCTTCGGTAATGCGTCTGCTTTCGTGGGTCCATAGTTGCTCATGCCTCACCAAGTCCTCTATCAGCACCCACCCTCCTTCATCACATCGAATAACGCTGTTGAATGCCACTTGGCACCTGTTGTCAAGCCATTCCGAACCTGGGCGCCTGGCAATTCTGTGGCGCAAGTCAGATTGAATGCATGATAGCGCCCACTCTGCGTTTCTTCTTCGATGATGGGTGATGTTGCGAAGGACAACTTCATTCACGATGTCCCATCGGTTGTTGATGAAGCTTGCACCCTTGGTCGGGATCAGGTCAAGAATTCCGCATCGGATTGGCCTCCCGCCGCCGATGGATTCGTAGCCTGAATTTGCCCATTCCTGATTATTTTCATCATACTCGAAGCTTGGACGATCTCCTCGTTGAGGCAGTCGTCGGTCACGATGGTCCGAAAGCTGCTCAATGAGATCCACCACCCGCTGACTGTTCTCGGGCGGGTCCCATTTCCCGCAGCGGTACACCACAAGCGTCATGTAGGCCTCGACGGTTCTCCACTTCCGTGCATAGGTTGTGCTTGTTCTCGTAACGAATCAAGACCACATCACCCCGAACGGCTTCGCCTCCGCGTCGCGGTCGGGCTTTGGCCTTGGGTCGTCGGTCCGAGGAAGCAACACTCACATGGTCTGTGGTATCAACGTCCATTGGCTCAGCTTGTTGTGTAGGTGGTCGACGTGGATAGCGAAGAAGGCTGTCCCTGATGACCTGAATGCTTCGAATTATCAGATCTCGGGTTGCAGCATTTTCGGTGCAATCGGACAGATGATGTGATTCACTGCCACAAGCAATGCGGAACGTGAAGTTATTGCTCCCGACCGACATTTCGCCCTGAGCAAGTATTCCCACATAGTCCTGAAGCTGTGTGACGAGCACCTCACGAACTCTCTGCCTGGGATCGGGCTCTTCAGCACCCTGTTCTTCTTCAGGTTGCGCATCCACATCAACGTCCTGTGTCGGTATTGGTGGTGCAACTGAAACCCCTGGATCGCCCGTGACGTTGTCAGCGGCCTGTGTCTCGTCGTTCCTTGCAATTTCTACGGGGTAGACATCACCATCGACGATCACAGTGAAATCAATCACGAGGTCAGCGGACAAGTTGTTGACGATCTCAGCGACTTGTTCATTCTTCTTGGGTGGTGTCCTCTTGCGTGGGGAGTCAACCGTGATGAGCTCGATAGCCTCGGCCGACGCATAGCGGAAGAATGATCTTTCGATCCCTCTCACGCACGCATTTGCCCCTTCAAGACCACCCCAATTTGGAAAATGATTTGGATACCTCATCGCTATTGTAAGAAGCCCGAGTGCCAGCTCCAATGTGTCGCCCAAGAGTTCCTCCTTAGGCAAAGCTGATCCTCTGTAGCATTCTTGGCGCTCTTCCGGAGTCAAAAGCATTCTCATGAAACCAGCATAAGCGCAGTTCCCGGCATCGTAGTAGCAGATGTAACAGGTCTTCCCTTCGGAATCGCATCCTCTGTCCCACGCCAACTGTTTGGCTTTTCCCCATGCCGCGTACTCGATGGCCTGACTGGCTGTGATTCGGAGACCACCGTAGTGAGAAACCGTTTTGCCAATGTCTTCGTAGGTCACTTCCGCACATGCTTTGAGGAACTCCTTGATGTCCTGACGAGGGTCCACAAATTGAAGCCTCAGGTCATAGAGGTGCTTTGCGCACGCCAAGGTGTATTTCTGGGACGCGACTAAGTCGTTGAAGGAGTTGATGAGATGCTGCACCTTCAAAGCTGAAGTGTGTGCGCATCCAATGCAGTGTCCAGGGTACCCGTTTCCCGTTGGCTTGAAGAAGGCTTGTGCGTAGCACTCAGCCAATTTCATAGCGTCACAGCCTGGGCAATAGAACGCTCTCCCTTTGACGTAGCCAGTGTTTGCGGTCGCGTAGGTGTCGATCCTGAACCAATAGTGCCTGTTGTCATAGTAGGCTTCGGGAACAGTCATGGCGATGTCAAAGTCCTGCCAAGTAACCGTGGACGACTCAGCAACTGTATCGCCCTGGGCACCGGACCTGATTTGTTGTTGCTGTTCTCCCGTGAACCATGTCTGCGAAATCTTTGTGGACGTGGTGACTTCACTCTTGTCCTCCCAGATCTCGACGAGCGACGGGTGCGCAACTGTATCGATGCGGACACTTTCGTCCCATGAGCGGATTCTCGATGCCTCGACAAAACACGCTGATACCATCTTCTCGCTGAACAGCTGCTTCTCATAGATAGCGTAGCCCAATTTGAACCTGACTCGAGAGTCCGGTGCCGGCAGCTTTTCGGCTGACAGCGAATGTACGCTCGACGACGAATGTTTCATCTGGCTGTACATTCTCGACCAAAACGAAGATCCATGAATCACCACGCATGCTCGGGCCCGCAACTCCAGTTCAATGTACATTCCCAGCGCGTGGAAACCGTTGAACATAGAAGCCTTCTTGAGAAGGTAGTTGCTAGCTGCTCCAACGAACCGTAGGTCGTGGTTGATGTTGACAATTGGAGGGCGCGTGGTACGCTTCCCTGCTGCGATGATGGGGTCAACGTACGTTTCCTTGAGCTGTTGCTGCAACCTGACACGAATTGCCGCTCCGTCACCAACGTCACTCATCGGAAAGGACATATTCTCGATGAGGATTGCTTGGAGAGACAGATGGTAGTGCAACGTGACGGTTGCGATTTGCTCTTCGGACAAACCGTCCAATGTGGCATTCACCGATTCCAACGACCCCTTCGTAACTTGAAAGTTGTAATTTGCTCCTGTAGTGATCGACGGGCTCACAATGTGAGTCTCGCTCCATCCATGCATGCTGAGGTTCTCTCTCAGCGTGTGCGTTGATCCTCTAGTTCTTGCGGTGATGTCAAAGTCCTGAACGAGGATTGTGCACTGAGAGCGCATAGTCACGGCGTCGGGTTTGCCACCCATACCCAAACTATTGCGAAATCCATTCAGCGTGTTCATGGTGTTGACCCTCGCCTCTTCCGGAACGGAATCGCTCTCGACAAGGTCGCGATCTGCCTCGATCATTACTGCCGAGGTAAGCATTGGAGGAGAAGGAAGATGCACGCATGACACCAACGCCAGTGCGTGGTATAGTCGTGAGTACATCCGAAGCCACGCCTTTGTGTTCAGCTTCACGTAGACCTTCAGATTGAGACCTTTGTCATCACTTTGGGAAACGGAACGAACCCTTGCCAAATAGGTCACCAGTCTTCTGACGTAATGCTGAATAGGCGTGGTCCCCACGTCGTGGTTGGCCACAAACTTTGGCGTCTCGTCAATGGTAGCCGGGTACTCGTCGCGATCACGGATCGTCGCCAGCAAAGCAGAGCGACAGCCCTTCTCAATGATGTTGACATAGTGATACCAGCTTTCCTGAGCGCCAGCAGGGATTGGAGCTTCCTCCCATGCCGGTTGCGTTGGTTCCTCTTCCGGTTGTGGAGGCTGTTGTTGTGGAGGAGGTGCTGCAGAAGATGACGATGCCGATGCCGTTGCCTCGTCCGTCCTTGCCCTCTTTGGTCCGTGGCTTGGAGTGGCACGAGGTTCTGTGGCGGAGTCCCGCGCTTGCCCCGGCGTCCTTCCATGTTCAGGGTGCACGATTCCTTCCGGTTCGAGATTGCTTGCCGTAGGCATCGCAACTCTCCCCGACGCGTATACCCAGTTAGGATGCCGTTGAAGATTGGGCGGAAATAGGCCATCATCTTGCATCAGCGGACTCGGTGCTCTCATCTGTTGGAATTCAGCTTCCCATATGCCCAAGGTGTCACGTTTGGTGGCGCAGTCAGCCACGTATCCAGATTCGACTCCGCATTGGTTCCAGGCGTAGCCACGGAACGTCTCCGGCAACTGGAATCCGTTCTTGTCTTGAGCTGCACATACTGCTTCCACATGGTGCTTGAGAAAGGCATACGTGGTATAGTCGGAATCGGGGAGCACCTCAGTAGTCCATCGATAATGTGGGAGCCCACTGTGTGGATCTACCCACGAAACATAGGAATGAAGCACGTAGAGACATATGCTGAATGCCTGGAGCGAATTCATCGCAAAGGCGAGCGGATGTCCCATGCCCTGAGGCATTGTGCGCATCATCAAAGCCAGCTGGTGGACATTGATCGGCGAAGCGCCGTCGCTGCTCGCTGCACATTCTTGGTTGTAGGTTCGAAGCCCATATCCAGTATGCTTTGCGAACATGTACATCAGCTTGCACACCCTACGTAACGTAGGCTCTCCCAACAAGTCGGATTGGTCGGGTGCCCTGCCTGACATAGGCAACTTGTGGTAGTAGTCCTGGTTCACCGTATACCACTGCTGAATTCTTGTATCTGTCACGGCCTGGTAAGGCGTCTCCACGGAGTTGATGAGGACGGCGAGATTGTAGTAAACATCCGCGTTGACAATGTTCCTGGTCGCGGTGTTCAAATCGAACCGAACTTGTTGCCTTTCTTGTTCCAGTTCAACCACAGCCAGCTTTGCATCATCACGGATCACTTCCTCATCCACCATAAACCTTGTGATGGCATGGAACTTCCCTCCGTAATCAGCAACAACGTGCTTGAGGCCTCCACCAAATTTGATGACCATGGCGAGGATCTCCCCATAGGGTTTGTTCATGTACTCCTCCGGGGCGGCAAATAAGCAAGCCTTGAGGATCTCTCGAACTCGAATGGACAGGTCCCCTCCTGACGACAGATTTGCGCAAGTGAATAGCAAGACCAGCGGTGGTGCTTTGAATGCTGCCCACGTGCGGATGAGATCATTGTCGACCACTTTGTCTTTCGTAATCTTTGGCGGGAGCGGTACGCTCTGCGACGAATCCTCAGAGTACATCTGCAGAAACGTGTGGAACTTCATGAACGTCCGCATCATTCCACCAGGTGGGAAAACTTCTTCATGGGCCACTCCTTCGAAGGACAGTTCATAGGCATTGTAGCTTTCTTCCATGGCTCGGGACCCGGTCCTTCCTCCGTGGGAGAGAAGTACCTACCCCTATACGACTTCACGGTTCCAGGTACTCTGTAAGAGACACCCTTCCCCGATCTGTCAGGTCAGACCTTAGTTGTTCCTTAGTCGGGGCTGTCTAGTAGCCCCTCCATCAGTGTTTACACACTGACGTTGCTGCCATGCAGTGTCCTCAGATTCATGTGCGTCACGACTGAGACTAGCATGAGCTCGAACAAGGCTGCGAACATTCTTCGCAATTGACCGCCATGACGCCTCAATGCACTGCGACAAGCTGTTCCCCGTTTCATGGTCCAAGCAACCAGATGATTTCACCAGCAAACGATCCGCCTCGGGCATGTTAGAGAACATGATCCTGCGTCCACCACCATCGCCACCAGCACCAACATGATCATCAACCTTAACCTTTGTCACCTTGCCACTTGAAACAAGAGCATGCAACTCTGGCCAAGACCAACATGAACATGAAGAAGGCATATCAAGCGAAAAATAGACGTCGGAAAATTCCGCACACTTCTTCAGCAGGCGTTTGAGAGATTTCAAGACACTTCTGAAAACCTTGTACTTCCCACCGGAACGCTTCTCACCCCCCACGCAAGCCCCTTCGCTACCTCCAGGACTGGCACCTGATGGCAAAAGCGATGCCACGAACAGCACAGGTGTGCGCAGGTCATTCCGGCACGACTTCTTCATTGCACCGACAAGGCTATCCTCGTCGGCATTGGAGCCAATCAGCTCTTTACATGTGATGCGAGCGCATCCCTTAGTGGACTTGGACACGGCGTAGCCATTGCCCATGCCACAAAGGTCAACAATTATGCGGTCAGGCTTTCGTCCTTCAGCCTTCGACGGCATTGCAACCAATTTCCCGTCGCCCGTTGCCTGAAATTTCAAGGTCTTAAGCAATCTCCTGGAAATTTGGCTGGTTAACTCGCAATTATCAGATCGATCCTTAGCGTCCGCATCAGTCATGTGCACATGTTTGGCTGAGCACATGTCAGACGACTTAGGATGCAACGCGACGTTTGCGGCAAAGTACTCCCATTCATCCTTGCAGTAGCCGAGCTCAACGGCGGTTCCGGGAGATACAGGATCTCGGAAGATATAACGTTGCCCGTGAGTACATCCTTGGATCTTGATGCTCTTCCACACGGCGTCTTCCTGAAGTCCCTTGTACTGCTTGGTTTCTTGAACTTGTACGCGAGGAGGCACCTCAATGATGACTTGGTTTCCCCACGATGCCGCTCTGCGCGCAATTCTTTGGACGACCTCCCCCCATGGGTAGTCCGTCCGCAATTTGGCCCTTTCAGGGTTGTTGGCGATTTTCCGACTCAGCCACGAATTCTTGCCTAACACCCCTGCACCGACGAAGATCACGGAATTAGGGTTGTTTTTCCTTGCTTCCACCACATCGAAGAGGTAGGCACACATGGCGTCGTCAACTTCTCGCCCCATACTCAGAACATTCACTTGCATCCCAGGGTCGTAGTGAGAATCGGGAGCATGCTGCGCAATGCAGTCCTTGCCAGGAGCATACTCATTCCACCAGTTCTCCTCATCGACTCCTACCAATGTCCACACCGTCACTGCCTTTGGAGCATCTTTGATAGTGATACGGTATTTCCAACGGCTGTAAGGGTTTTTGTAAGTATGGACCAACCCTCCGTCGTGGTCGAGGAATTGGATCACCATGCCCTCCTTGGGTTTGTTTTCGGCGAAATCAACCACGTGAGGCACAATTGCTCCATCATACCCTTGATATTCCCTTTTCTGTTCGGCCGCATCATGCCATACATCCTCGTACACTGACGACCATTGGTCATAGCCGAATTGGGAGGCTTGACTTTTGGACAGGCCGTTGAAACAAAGAGGTAATGTAAAGCCCTGGTACCCCCCATGGATGGCACGCGCCAGTGTGACAACCACCGCACGCCATTTGGCGGGCAGGGCGCGCACATAAGACTGGCCCAACGGCGGGGCAGGAGGAGGCAGAAACGGCGGCGCAAGGACTTCCGAAATAGCGGCCGGGCGCAAATGTCCCCGTACCGGATGGTACTGAAACACAGCACGCTCCACATAGCGGTCGAACTTGCCCGGTTGATCAAGGATAGCAGCACGGTCCTCCATTTGGTGCCACTGCCCTTCACGAAGAATCCAAGTCGACCGAAGGTAGCGACCAGGCGGCAACGCGGAAGGCGGCCCCCGCAGCATGCGCGGGAACTTGACAACCAGGATGGGGTCCACACTGTCATGTTCTTGCAAGCCTTCCTTACTCGACAAACCAGCGCGATACAACACCTGAGGGAGGATCGGCGTCTGCGTGTAAGGAAAACAGGGCACTTCGCTCTTGAACGAGTAGTGCTGTTGACCCTTCTCATCCGTGCTCTGGGTATGAGTAGGGCGCATCAGATCCATAATCTCTTGGGAGCCGATGAGGGCCGGCGGAAAAATGTTGATGAGTTGGCACGCATGTGTCCAGGATACGGAATCCTTGAACGATTTGGTGTGTATGTCCGCCGACATCTTGGCAGTGACCTCATAAGCAAGAGAAACGTAACCCTCCTGAAAGATAGAGTGCATCCAGCCAATGCAGATGCCGTGGGTACGCTCCAAATGACGCATTGTCGGATTCTTGCCCGTGCGAATCACCCCGATCATGGTCTGGTTGTCGTCGTAGAAGACGAAGTTGGGGTCTTGACCTCCAAGCTGCTGCCACAACGTGATAGCAGGCAATCCAAGACGTGACATGGCAAAGTCGGCCGCGACAATCTCGGCCTCAGGTGTGGAGTGACTCAAGCACCCCTGCCTTTTGCTAAGTCCCGCCAAGGGAAACCTTGTGTGAGAACCTTGAATGTGCAAGTGAGCACCGGAGGTAGATTTCAAACTTTCTCCACAACCTGCATAGTCCGCATCCGCAAACAGTCCGATGGACGAGTCCTCCAAGGAGTTCCCGACCCATCCAATCATCATGTGATGTTTGGACTGGTGCACATAGGCCATGAGATGATGAAGCAGAGCATCCTCCTTCTTGGTCCATTTCGTGATCTTGCGTGCGAGGTTGTTGATGCTTCGCAGAAGATCAAAGCGGCAAATGCGCGCGGCATAAAGCAACTTCATGAGAATGCTCGCTGCCTGCGGGGCAAGTGCGCCGCGATTAGCCTCGTTGACTTCCTCTTCCTCTGGCGCCTTGGGAATAGGTGGAGGCGGAACAAGCCGACCATCCTTATCAACAGGCATGGTGTGTCCACACCACGTGCATCGATGGCTTTTACCTGACTGTGCCGGAGCGCGAGCTGGGTGATTCTTAGTCTCCTCAGCCGGACTCGGCGATGGTACCGTCTTGAATTTTGTCGGATCGAACCCAGTCACGTCGCAGTACTTCTTGACTGTCATGTCCAGGTACGTCTCCATGTCGTAGGTAACGGTCTGCACCTTCGTTTTGTCATGCAACGTTGCCTCGCCCTTGGAGATGCGACAACCTAGATACAAACCTAGTGGCGTTTCTTCTTCTAATCGAAGTTCTCGGCGCAGCATGTCCCAACCCTTAGGCAGATTCTCTTTGGGCCCTGCCATCTTGAGATCATCCACGTAGATGACAAGTAAGAGCTTCATCTGCGGGTGGAAATACAATGATGGCCATTCGTCGCCAATCGGCTTGAATCCTACTTTCTGTACCGCGGTATGGCAATGTTGTTCCCACATGGTTCCTGCATCAGGATGTCCATATAGAGCTTTGATCAAGCGACATACAGGTCTACGGAATTTATGCCGTTTCGCAGATGGATGCCAGGCTTCATCAGGCAGTTCAACCCAACATGGAGTGCCCGATAACCTCGCCTGAATGTAGGCTTGGATAGCATCCGCCATCTGGACATCGTTGCCAGGGAGACAGCCGTAGTAGTCTGCCCACCGTGAAGCGTCAAACGTGGCCGGGGAATTCCCCAAATCCTGAAACAACGCGGCTTCCATATTTTGATCTTTGACCTGATCACCGAGTAGTACGCCTCGCCCTTTGAACTTCCTGGCAGGATCGTCCTCTTTGAGCTGATAGTTCTTCTCATATATCAGTCCATGTACTCGCGCCATATGTACTTTCTCACCTTTCTTCTTTGCCTCGGCGACGACGTCGTCATATTCACGCGTAGTTGAGAAATCAAACACCTCTTGGTCCCACAATCCCTTCCATTCTTTCATGAAAGCTTCCATGGCCTTGGGGTTGCTGACCATCTCTTTGCGTGTGACGGGTCGAGTAACCATGGCATTGAAGCATGATCCTCCTGCGTGATTCTTTTCCCGATGTACGTTTCTGTGAGAAGTCGTACACGGCATAGATGGAATCCAGTTATCATCCATGACCATATGCGCCGGAACGGCCGGCACGACATCTGCCAAGAATTGTTCTTGTGTGTATTGATCCACATAGGACTGTGCCCAGGACCACCCATCGTCGTCGTCAATGGACACGTTAAGTTGCAGATCAATTTCTTCACATGGAACAATCTTGGGAAAGATCATGTTGTCCAAAACCTTGGTGACTATCTTCTTTCCTATCGCGGCTTTCTTCCGGTCCTTCTTGGCAACTCGAGCTTTGTCTCGCTTTTCTTTCTTGTACGCTGCCTTCTTCTCTGCTTCACTCATTTTCTTCCATGCTTCCGGAGAATAGGAATGGATAGGTCGCCGTGTAGGAAGAGTTCGTCGACCGTCGCTTCGGATCTTGTATGGAACTCCCCTTTTATCGATCTTGCAGGCTTCACCATCATCAGTGAGATATACAGTGCCGTCCCCTTTCTTTCC
Organism: Symbiodinium sp. CCMP2592; assembly: GCA_905221615.1. Lineage (NCBI taxonomy): Eukaryota > Dinophyceae > Suessiales > Symbiodiniaceae > Symbiodinium > Symbiodinium sp. CCMP2592. The sequence goes on from CAJNDT010000335.1 coordinate 863,410, forward strand.
TGTACTCCGATCTCCTCAGGAGCCAATTTCTTTTCTTTCAAGATCTTAATGATCTCTCCAGGTTCTTCGATGTCTCCTTCGGGGATGAGTCTACCGGTTGGACCGACTTCGCGGAGCGATCGCCGATCTTTCCCAGTAACCTTTGGTTCAGAAGGAGGCGGTGCCGCACGTAGACCTAGCTCTTCGTCTAGTTCGTCGAGTCTTTTGTTTCCTATGGCATCAATGGCTTCATGTTCTGCTGACTTGAAGACTTCACCAGACGGCTCCGTCTCTATGTCAGATGGATCTATGTCCTGCAAATCAGGGTCTTCTCCGGGATCCGGTGGAGGAAGTAGACCGTCTTGATCATCATCATCCCCGTTGCCACCATTTCCTCCAGGCGGACCGTCATCCCCGTCATCGACGTCTTTTATCTCCTTGCCAGCGAGGTCAACATTGTCCCTGAGTCCCTCAATGGTTGAGTTCATCCTTTCGTACTCAGCTTTCAGGGGAAATGTTATCTCCTCTGGGAAGTAGATAACCTCTGTCTCGTACGGTCTCATCAACTTCCTGGGAACAGATGCGTCCATCGACAAGTTCGCATTGGCAAACTCCTTCATATCCCATACGCGATACTTCTTGGACCATCCTTGACCAGCAGTGATGATGTATCCGGCGAAAATGCCTGGGATCCCCTTTGGATCGAACTTGTTGCCATATGTCTTCGGCCTTGTGTCCGTCGGCTTGAAGAAGACTTTGGCCCCAAATGGTATGGCTTTTCCCTCGAAGTCCTTGCCAGTCATTCGTTTCCATGCTGAATCACCATCGCCCTCCACGTCTTCAATGTTTAAGTTCTGCATTACGCAATTCAGCGCAAAGGACCAGTATTGGGCAGGTAATCCGGCGTGTAGCATGGATGCGGCGACCGTATTGATCACTTCTTGATTTGGTCGTTCAGCGAGTGAGTTGTTACTGGGTTTCCCTGGAAGGGAATGATCGATCACGATCTTCAACTGCGCCATGGCTGAATCGAACTCTGGTGCTTCATCACTGTACGCCATATGAATCTTGCGTCTCCCCATTAAGCGTCTGATGGCCATGACAACCTCATCAGTGTTCCTTGAGGCTGTGGGAATCGCTGCGATCATTTTGGTGGCGATGTCTCTGATGACTAGAACTTCACGTGCTCCGTCATCGAGCCCGATGCCTGCTTCGGCGGCTTTGCGCACGTCGAGGAAGTCGAACGTTACGAGATCCCCCCAGTGTTTAATCACACGTTGAAATGCACCTCGTTGTGTTCGCAAGTGCTTCATCTTCGCGCGTATGCACGATTCGCAATATGGATTGCGGTAGCGATGAGTGCATAGATGTGCCAACGTCTTTGCTTCGGCTTTTAGTGTTCCGACTCTGGCCTTGCGGCTCGGCGCACCGTCGCCTTCCACATCAATGATCACCTCATCGTCACCGTCCAGTGGAACTTCACCCACTCCTGCTCCTTCATCGTCCGGCGGTCGTCCGGCCTCGGACTCTGGTACTTCTTCTATAGGAGGTTCCTGGGGTTCAGGGTCAGGAGGTCGTTCATGAGCGTCACCTTCTTCTTCTGCTTCAACTTCGCTCGGTGCAGCTTCGGCGGCAGCTGCGACATTGACGTCAACACCACCCGCGGTTAACGCACCCTTGAAGATTTCGGCGATTGCTTTGGCCTCCGGATCATCATGAACAAGTGACTTGGAACTTCCGGCACGAATGTACGGAATGTCACCGTTCACGAACAGAGATATTCTCTTGCCCTGCGGGTTGATCATGAATGGTTCCCTTCCGGGTGGCCACACAAACCCGTAACTGAAGTTCATGCATCTCTTACCTATGGAAAGCACCGACGGTGTGTCATCCAACACATAAGCGTTGATCGGTTCCTCGAACGACTCAGTCTGGAAGTTCGACACAAGATCGGTATCGGTGATTCCATTTGCGGTCTGAAATGATATGGGCTCTGGAGTCACGAGTGTCTCGAGACTATGCTTCTCGATCTTCTTCTGAGATATGAGGTCATGGCCACATCCAGTGTCCATGAGAAACTTGATCTTCTTCTTGAGGATGACTGGTTGAACCATGCATTTGAACACACCTTGATTGATGATCCGCTTGCTGTGCGCAGCGTCGAGTTCACGCTCAACGATGGAATCCTCACCGTCATAGAAGGAAACCTCTTCCACCCGAGACGTTCCTGGGATCCGTACGAATGAAACTCGATCTCCGCATTGATCATCATCGTCGTCAACCATGTCTCTCATGATCTGTGCCCTCAATCTCGCTTTGTGCTTGGCGAATTCCAAAGTCACGGCGCGATCCTCATCGTTGACAAGTGCTTCCATGTCGACGTACTTCACCTTCCGTTCTTTGTCCTTCTTCGACTTTCTAGGACACGAAGAAGTGAACTTCACGTCGTCAGTGAATGTCACGTTGCGCTTGATCTCTTTTCGGGTCGACGTAGTCGGTCCCGAGGATTCGTCGTCGGTTGAACAATCCGAGTCAGCGTCGCTGTCAGCGGATGAACAATCAGACTCTTCCTCATCTTGTTTTGAAGATCGCTTCCATATAGCCGGGGCTGATGGATTCCACCTTCGGCACAGTCTGATGGCGGGTGCCGCAGGGAGTGCCTTGGCCTTAGCATTCGGTTTCGCTGGAGCTGCCTTCGCTTCGGATTTGGCTTTGGCTTTCGCCTTTGGCTCCGGAGCTGGGGTAGCTGCGGCCTCATGCTTGAAAGGACAATTCTCTCTTGAGCACGAGCCTGTGTTCTTGAAAGAGTAGCATATCCTATTTCCTCCTCCTCCAGATGGACTTGGAGTTCTCGTCCTCGGCGTAAAGGGTCGCTCTGGAGTCTTCTTCGAGTGACTGAATGGGCACTTGTCACCATTTCGACACCCTGCATCTGTGAAATGGAACTTGCAGCGGATTTGCTTCTTGCTCTTGTCGCCTCTGTTGTCCGCCGACTCACTCCTCGTCTTCTTCTTGGGCTTTGGCTTGGTCTTCGCATGACTCTTCGCTTTGCTCTGAGGTAGCACAGGTGTTGCTTTATCCGGCTTGGTAGGCGAAGCTTTGACCTTTGCGGATGGAGCTGCATTAGGCGTTGGTTTCTCAGGTACCTTGGGCGGCGCAGCGAGCAAATCCTTGCCCTCAAGCATCTGGCGCAAACCAATTTGGGTCTGAGTGAGATTTGATTGTTCTCGTCTCCGCATGATGGTACGATCGGTGATCTTCATCAGATTGTCGTACGGTCGGTCTTCGTGATTGTAGGGCAAGTGGTCATAGTGCATGCCCAAATCCATCTTCATTGCGGGCGAGTCCTTGATCTTGCTGTGCAAGCAATCACGGAGAGCTGTTTTGGATGGTAGGTCTTCTGGTCTCATCCGTCCAAGAACTTCCAACCACGTCTGCTTGAACGTATGAAGTTTGTTGTCGCCTTGGTACTGGAGTTTCACCAAGTACTCGAGAGTGATGATCATGTCGAGACGGTCATGCGTTCGAAAACTTTCATACATCATCGCAATGATTTGTCGTCCTTTGATGATCTTCCCTTCGGGCCTGCTGATGTAATCGTTGGCCTTCCGGTTCACCTCCAGGTACAGATCAGCGGATTTGTCACCACCAGCGCGTAGCATTGCGACCATTGAGACCCCCAATTTGACGTCTATGCTCTTGAACTTCTTGTGTCCTGAATCGTTCAGTGCTTCGACATCAGGGAATGGATTGAACGCTGGTGCCAGCCATAACATCCAGTCCTCATGATTTGGGTCGGCTGACGCTCCTAGGACATTCGCCGTGCATACGGACCGCCAGTTGTTCAGGTGAGTGAGAACAGGCCATGGAGGGACTGTCACTTTATCGGCCTCTCTCCTGGAAATTCTCACCTCCGTGACCTCAGGATCTGCGTCTCCGTCAGGATCACGCGCATGAGGGTCAGGATCCGGTTCAGGTTTGCCTCCACCGTTCTTCTTCTTATCATCATCGTCATCATTAGGCGAATCTGGAGGGTCATACCCCGTGCCGGTCCCTTCACCTTGCTCTCCCTCTTCGTTCTCATCGCCAGCTTCATCACCGTCATCGTCTCCATTGTCTTCCTGCATCGTTTCAGCGAATAATCTCCACTCATCACGATCAGCTCTGAGACGTTGTTCGGCTTTCTGGGCCTTGAGTACTTCGCTTCGCAGATCAGCAATCTTCTCTTCGTACTGTTCCGCGACCTCTTTCTCGATCTGACGTCTCCTTGCCTCATGGATGGAGGCATCGTAGGTGACAGGGGTAGCCTTTGGGGCACCGTTGGGGTCGTTGCCCCTCATAGATGCGATAATGCCGTCGATACCAACAGGTCTTGATGAGCTGGCAGATGCTGTGGACTTCGATCCCAACATCCCGCGATCCTCCAAGAGTTCACGTAGCTGTCGGTCACGTACGGCTGCCGCATCACTTTGTCCATGAAATCCGCTTGGTATGCCAAACAGAGTGGCTGCACTGGGCGTGGAACGCGCATGTGCTGGACTGCTAATGCCTGGCACGTGGTGCTCGGGCATTGCATCCGCCACGATTGGCGTTGCGTAGGATTTATTTACCTCACCTTTGATGTTGCCAGTGAAGAAGTTTCCACCGGTAAATGGGATGCCATCCATCGCAAGGTTCTTGTCCTTGTCCGATTCTGAGAATGCGAACTTCTCTTTGGCGACTGGACTAATTTGACTTGGGGACCGTATTTCAGGGGATCGCACCTCACCTCCTACGGAAAATGCAGGCACTACTTCCTTTCCTACGTGCTCCCAGCCAGACTCAGTAGTCCTCGAAGACATGGGCATGCTCGAAGGCCGTGTCGCTCCGCCATGGTAGTTGGAGTTCCGTGCTGCCTCCAATTCGCTGCGTGTCCTCGCTTGAAGATCTTCTTGTGCTTTGAGCGTTTTCCTGAATTCGCTCAGCTCGTCGTGCAAGGTGGGCAATGCACGCCTTGCATGATCCTCATTCTGATGGAGTCGTTCCTCTGCATCTTGCATCCTCCTCACAGCCATTTTGCGGTACTCTTCCTCCTCACCAAGACGTTCGCGAAGCCGAAGTCGTTCTTGATCAATGGCTGCGCTGTTCCCAGCTAGCCCTTGAATCTCGTTTACGGCTCGCAACTCCTGATTCCTGACCAGGTGGAATCGTTCCTGCATCGCTTGCAAGGCTTGTTCCGAACTTGCTGTGTTCGACCGGAGGAACAAGTTCTCTCTGGCTTGTTCATGAAGTTCATGAGTCAGATGCTCATACTCACGTGCCATAAGCTCACCATCGCCCTGCGCTCTTGCCTCCAACTGCACAAAGTTAGTGGCTGCTTCCGTGCGAAACACATGTAGCTGCTGAGCCAGTTCCTCGGCAACGGCGTGTGCTTGACGTTGTTGAGCAGAGTTCTGTTCATCCATGCGAAACAAAGCTGTTTCATAGTCTCGCTTCATCTCCTGATTGACATTGTTGATGTGCCTCATGGCTAAGCATGCATGGTCACGTTGTCGTTCCAATTCTTCGATGCGAATCCCAGATCCTTCATCTTCTTGCTGCATCTCCTTGATCTTCTCCATCAGGGTCTGGACAACACCTTCGTACTCCTGCACCTGACTTCGATAGTACATCTGCTGTGCAAGATTCGATGCTTCAAATTGTTGCGGAATTGTCAATCCCTGGTAGGCATTCGGACCATCGGCTATGGCTGGTGTAGTCACTGACGAAGCGTCACCCCGTGCAGGGATTGTGTCCAGAGTCATATCCAGATCGTCAGCTTCGCGTGGTTGATTGGTAACCATTCGATTCCACGTCATGGACTTGTCACGTCCACGAGTGGCCGAAGTCCTTGATCGTGCTGAAGAGCTTCTTGAAGATGATGGTCGCGGCTTCTTTTCCAAAGTCTTCACTCCCTTGTCCTTTGCCCTCGACGGGGTCCGAGGTGCCTGAAAACCAGACGCTTCGGATCGTCGTTCTGGAGCCTTGCTCGTCCTCGAACCTGTGGATGTTGGACGCGAAGGCGTGGATGCTCTTGGTAGACTCTTTGCTTTCGCTTTGGGAACTGCCTTTGCAATGGCAAGCGCAGAAGATTGACCTTTGTCATCTTCCGTGGAGCTATCAACGGATTGCACCACTGTGTCATCAGCTGTTGACTCACCAACGGCTGGCGCTGCCACATCGGCACCGAAAGTCATTGTCGTATCTTGACTTGATCCCGAGTTCATTGTGGTCGTAGTAGATCAAGTAGTCTTTGCTGCAGAATAGGCAGAGCCGCGTACGGCTGATAACCTGCGTGGGGATTTGATCCTGGTAATGTTCTCTATCGCTCACCCCACAAAGAGCTGTATTGACTGTTGGCGTGGTTGCCTTCTACAAGCTGGATCACCGTTACTTCCACTTCCACACACGCACTCCTATGCAGGCAGATCCAACGTTCGCTCGTTTTGCACACTCACGGCCGGCGGTGGATCGTCTGTGCACGGGATAGCTCTGTCTACTCGGAGAATCACAGAAGATTATAGCACTTTAGCTATGGGCAATGCTTTCTAGAGCTTGTGCTCATTCTTGAGCCAAACGTTGCATGGGCGGTCATACTGAAAGGATGGATACGCATTGCGGTGTGCGTAGCACTACCACAAGCCTACTCCTAGAGACGAGGGACGCGTGGCGTGCCCCCTTCCCTTGCACTTCACACGGTCTTGCTCACAGCTCTTATAGTGACACCTTGGAACTTGACAAGGCATCGCAGTCCGTTCGCATTCGATAACCCCCAAACCCTGCTCAAAGCAAAACTAAAGACCCTAAATTAGGCTTGTAGGGGTCTAGAGTTTGGGGTTTGGCTTCATGTGCTGTTTAAGGCGCCAAAGCCCAGCCGATCCGCCGGACAAGCTCTGCCTGGGCTTGGTTTACAGTGAACCCCAGAACGTTGGAACATGGACTTAGGAAAATTACGGCTAGGATCCCTTAATGTAGGGGCCTGAACAACTAGAATAGGGTTGAGGGGTAAATTATACTATACTTGTAATCAGGAACCCACAAAATAGTATAGGTAAATATTAAGGCCCTTATAGTATACTTATGTATACTTTATACTAGGTGCATGAGGATAATGATGCTCCAACTTTCTGGTACTGTAGGTCAAGGATCCCATGAGGCTCCTTTAGAGGTTCCTTGACTAGTCCTATAAAGTTCTTGTAAAGGTCCTTTAAGGGTTGAGGATTCAAAGATAAGGATCTGGGTTTCGGGATGGTTTTAGGGTTCAAGGATGCTTAAGGTCTGGGATTCAAAGCTTCCGGGATTTTCGGAACTTTAGGGCTCAAGAACCCGGGGGTCTCGGGGTTGAGCGGTGTGGGTGGAGGCTTAAAGCTTAGGGTTTAGGGCTTAGGCTTGCAGGTTTTTATGTCTGGGGTTGCGGTGTCGGATGTATGGCTTTATGGTGCGGGGATTTAGGGTTTAGGGCTTAACTCGCTTTAAGGTTGAGGGCATTTCAGGCTTCGGGGTTTAGGGCGCACCGTCTCGGCTTCACATGTTGTGTAAGCGGTCACAGTCAAGGTTGTGGGCTTCGGTCTTTGCAGAGGCTTTACCGGGTCTTCATGGCTAGACTTTCGGGCTTGGCTTTTGGAGCCGTCCGTCCCTAAAGCCATGATTGCAGCCAAGAGTCCAGGGAAACGGCGCCAGCTGCGTCCTGCTGCGTTAGGGTTGAGGGGTAGGTTTGTGTCTTGCTGGACATAAACGTGGATTCCAGGTAATTAACCAAGATGGTCGCACGATTTCGAAAGCTTGTTCACAACTACCTCGAGTGTACCATAGCATTCAAGTAACTCATGGGCTTTAAGAACTAGAATACAGTTCGGGAGTGGAGAGGGACGTGCGCGCGCGTGCGGGCTCGGGGGGCGGGGGGGGGCAAGGGATGGACTGTTCCGGACTGTGTGATAAGCCGGTCTTGGTCTACATGCACAGTTGCTGGGTGGAGGGGGTATATAACACCAGACTAACCGTTCATGCTCCCCTTCATTGTGGTAGCATAAGAAGAAGTTTGTAGAATGACGAGATGACTGAAATGAAGTATGCACCTCATGTTCAGTTCCATGTCGTTGAGATCATGAAGGAGGCGCCGCACATGCATAAACACAGCGTCCTGCTTCAGGGTGGTCCATGATGCACCTAAACCCCAAACCTCAAACCCAGCACCCCTAAATTAGAAGCACAGCAATCTTTGAGCCCCACCCCCATGACAGACGCACATGTCGAGCTGGTAGTTGTTTAGAGTAGAACAGAACAACCTAAACGAATAGAATACACTATAATATAGTAGAACACACCAGCATGAAAATAATCTAATAGATCATCATACAACTCACTTTAGCATAAAAATCTAGTATAGTATCATATAACTCACTATAGCATAGAATTTCCGACGGCGGAATCCTTTCATCAAAGCGGCCTGGAGCCCTCAAAGCAGGGTCTTGGCGACTTGGTTCGGCTTAGGATTTAGAGTCGGGTTAGTAATCGGGTTTAGGGTTTTAGGGTTTAGATTTGAGGGTTTAGGGTTTTGGGGTTCAGATTTTTGTGCTTCAAGGTTTCAGACAGAGTTTAGGGATTTATTTAGAGGCACGCGGGGCTCGACGGCCTTACTCTTCTTCCACGTGGTGCCAGCCCTGCGAAGATGCCCGAACATCAATGCTGAACTCCCAGCCCTAAACGAAGCCCTAAACGAACTACATGCCAAAAAACCAAACCCTAAGAAAGCCTAAATCCTAAACCCGCAAGAAACCCGAGACCCATACGAGACCCTGAATGTAGCCTGAATCCCGAGCAACCGTACACCCCAGACCCTCAACCAAAACAACAAAACATACTGTAAACCCACCACCCACCCTAGTCCCTAAACTCTAAACACTATTCCCCTAAACCCAAAACTCTAAAGCCTAAACCCTAAACTACAAACCCCAAACTCAAAAAGAAACTAAGCCCTAAACCTTCAAAACCCCCAAGGATTCCATGATCGCGCCGGCTCCTGCCGAGCTGCGCAGAACCAAGCAAGCAAGGCCTGCACTCAACAGTCGCTCTCTATCACGGTCGAGGATTTCCGGTTTATGAGTGCTGATTGATTTTCGGGGCTGCAAGACGATACTACCACTCAACTTACGCGACTCTCACGGTTTGTGCGAGACTTAAACCCTAAACCCCAAACCGAATTACAGTTCGAGCCAATGAGAGCTCTCCAGGAAGTTATCGAGATATGGGTCCTGGTGTTCACGAATCCAGTATCGGGGCCTTAAAAGTTATAATAGAGACCAGAAGAGAACAAGATGAATAAGTTATTAGGGCTTCCAGCACAGGGCTTTGGGGGCACATATTGCTGTCGTACAGAAACTGCAAGTAAATGCTGGTACGAAGCGTTCCAGAAACCCTTTGAACAACTCCTTTTCATTGTGGACTTTCTTCGGAGCGAGAGCAGGTGTGGCGGAACTTGAAATTAGATCTAAGCTGTTAGAGGCGTCGCAAAACAGGCTTCGGTTATTCAGCGTGCCCACAGTTCTTGGCGTCGCCCAGGGGATGACGCAGCACAATACACACAAACAAACTAACCTTATGATTCCTATTGCTGCTGAACCAGGCGCCCATTTCAGATCGCCGAGCCGGCCTGTGAATAGACGAAGCCCGGAGACTGATCCACCTGACAGGCAGGAAGGGCTCGGAAGGTCTAGGGTTGAGGGTTTATGGCAAGCCGAGACTTACAGTATTCCATCAAACGGGGTCGACAAGAGGAAACCATAAGGATATGGGGCTGAACATTTAGGACCGGACCTGGGGGTATAATCAAAACGACTTGCCAACCCGAACCCTAGCACCCTTGTACGACGCTTATGAATCCGTATGGAGCCCTCATATTACCCGAAAAAAACAATGCAACGCCCGAAAAAAAATCTGTATGAAACCGATCAAACCTGATAACTATCTGAAAAACTTCTTATAACACCCACCCTAAAACCTAAATCCTAATAAAACACCGTACGGTAGTTTCCGCCCGAACATGGTACCCGAAATAGTCGGATCCTTATTATAAGGATCCCAAAATACGTTACCCCCAATTTTCGGAAACTCGTATATAGAACCCTTAAACCCTAAACCCTAAGCCCTAAACCCTCAACCCTAAACCCTATAAACCCCAACCCCTAAACCCTAAACCTAAAAAGACCTTGACACCCCGAGGCCCAACTAGGGCCTCGCCGGCCCCGGCCCGTTCCAAGGGATCCAAAAGCAGCTCCACAGCATCCTCGCATCGGGTGCTCGTGTTTAAGGGGGCTTCGGGTTTTGTGATTTGGGGCTTTGGGGTTCTAGGGCTTGGTGCTTCGGGTTTCGGCTTCCGGAGGGCTTGAGGGGGTGCTTATTCTAGTAGGTTATGGCTTGATGGGACTTCGATGGGGGCTCTATAAGGGACTTATAAGGGGTTTGCCGTGTTGTGGTTGAGAAAATCTATTTTAGGGTTTTTGTTGGCTTAGGGTGTGGTTTGGTATCACGGATTTAGGACCTTTCTGGTTTAGGGTCTTCTGTGTGGGCATTAGAACTAGTGTCCTTTAGGGAGTTGGACTTTCGGTGTGGCGTTTGAAGACTCCTTTTAAGGCTTAGGTGAGGGGCATATGTAGGGCTCTGTCGGTTCAGTGCTAGAGGCTTCGGGTATAGAGTTTAGAAGAAAAACAGGATGTTTTGGAGTTTGGGGAGGGTTTTGGAGCTTAGCAAGGTGTTGGGCTTAGACTTATTACATGAAGAAGTAGTGCCGAAACCGTGGACCCGAAACTCGGGAGCACAGCTTTATCGAGCCCATCGGTGAGAAAACGTAGCCACTCGCCCTAAACCCCAAACCCTAAATCCATACATGACAAGCCATCCCGTGCTAAGAAGTTTACGCTGGGGCCGAAGATTGAACATGCTTGCGATGCAGGCAGATTGAACCCATACTTCTCCAGCCCCAAACCCTGCTTAAACCCTCCATAAACCCTAAACCCAAAACCCTAAACCACCCATAAACCCTAAAGCCAAAATCCACGCAAACCCTAAAACCAAAACTCTAAACCGTAAACCCAAAACCCGAAAGGTGTCACTGAAGGTCCACTTGGTGAAGCTTCCCAGTCCTTGAGCACCTTGGAGACCTCCCCGCCCGAGCAGAGGGGCTTCACCTCTGAGCACGGCTTGGGGCGTTTAGGACATTTAGAGTTTACGGTTCGTTTTTGGCTTTTTAGGGGTTGGGGTTTAGGGTTCAGGGTTTGAGCAGAGGGGAGACAGAGCCCAATAAAAGGGCATTTCGGGGTTTCGTGTTGAGGGTTCCCCATATACTCATACCTCAATATAACTACAGTTTGCCCAAAACCCTGTTGAACTCACTCAGGCACCCGTGTTACATGGTTCAGGGATTCGTGCGGGGTTCAATTGAAGTGTGTTCTTTCTTGTTGTGTGTGGACTGGAGACGCAGGTGAAGGGGATGCCGGGGCTATAGTGAAGCAGGTTTTGTTGGGAAGCGGGGGGGGGGGGTAGGGTTTAGGGTTTAGGGGGGGAGGTGATGATCAAGACTCCGGCTGAACCGGAATCCTAAACTCGAATCAACCGAGTATGCTTGAGTAGCACAGAAATTTGAAATGATACGCAAGTTTCAGAGATCAAGGAACCCCTACGAAAGACAATCAATAGTGAGAGTACGATTCTACTTGTGAGCACCCAAACAAATTTCTGAAAGTACAGAGAAAATCTCACAAGCACCCTCGTGAACAGCTTAGAGAAGGTAAGGATTGAAGTCATGATTATTTGGGTGTGCGATGTAAGATCGATGTCCGCCGCCGGGGGAGGCGCAGCAGCTTCTGCCATAGGTTCTATTTGTTCCGTCTCTTCATCAGAGGATGCCAAAGCCTCCAGGGTAGGGATGTCGCCGCGGTTCGTGTCTTCCGCTTCCATTGCATTGTCAGCTTTCCTCTTCCAGCTCCAAGTCCAAATGGGTGGTTGTCAAAACTAGGGTCCCTTTGTGGGTCCTTAATATAATACGGCACCTAACATTTAGGGTACCCAAAAAGGGACCCTATAATTTTGACAGCCACCCAAATCCATACGAGCAGCCGGAGCGAAATCATCTGAGAAATCTGGGGTGCTTTCAGGTACAAAGCTGCCTGTCTGCCCTGGTTGAACCGGCCCTGCTCGGGATCGTAAAAAATATTCCGGCCGGGGGTTTAGGGTTTAGGGCTTAGGGTTTAGGGTTTAGGGTTTAGGGTTTAGGGTTTAGGGCTTAGGGTTTAGGGTTTAGGGTTTAGGGCTTAGGGTTTAGGGTTTAGGGTTTAGGGCTTAGGGTTTAGCACCAGAGAAGGTTTGGATGTGTGCTGGCGCCGCAAGATCGAAACGGACGAGCATGTGTGCCGAGTGCCCGGACGGCCGGGTCCAAGCCCCGCGACTTCAGTTTGAAGGGCTAGCCAAGGACTTCTTCTTAGCTAGTGCCCCAAGTCCTCTCGACTAAGAATCCCTAAACCCTAAACCCTAAACCCTAAACCCTAAACCCATAAACCCTAAACCCTAAACCCTAAACCCATAAACCCTAAACCCTAAACCCCTAAACCCATAAACCCTAAACCCTAAACCCTAAACCCCTAAACCCTAAACCCTAAACCCATAAACCCTGAAACGTAAAGCCGACCCTGTCGGCTACAAAAATCAGCCCCACTTCTACAGCAGCCCTCAGCCCTGCGAAATCCTTGACAATCCCCGACCTGGTGCTTTTCCTTATTATAGAGGGTCTTAATGAGCAGTGGGCGTTCTTCTAATCCCTACATGCTTCTACTGCAATACTGCTCAAAATTCAGATGATTAGTGCAGGGGCCTGAATAATTAGAATAGGGTTTTGGGGCCCATTATGCTATGATTAGCATAAGGAACCCACGCAATAGTATTGGTAATTATTTAGGCCCCGTTAATAAGGGGCTTCTAAACTACGCCCCATGGCCTCACTAGGCCCCCAAAGCCGCCCGACCTGGTCGAAGCCCCAGAAGCGGAACATCGGTCCTCTCGCCGTCGATTTGCTTTGAAAGCCAACTTAATCACATCGGTGTAGTAGGTGTCGATTTCAAGAGTCCCCCACAACTATCTAGGAAACTCAAAACAATCCCAAATCGATGCGCAGTGCAGGGTTGGGTCTCGGGTTGAGGTGGTAGGGTGGAAGGTCTAGGGTATAGGGTTTGGGGTTTCAGGAAAGGGGTTAAGGATGCAGGGTGAAGGTTTTGGGTATCCAACTTAAAGTTCCACGAGAGCCCGATGACACTCGCGTACCAGCGGATCCCGAAACAAGAATCCTGAAAGGTTTAGGGTTTGGGGTTCAGGGTTGAGAGTAAACGTTATGTCGTAATCTCTTTACAGCAAACCCATAGACCTATGTTCCCTAACATCCTAGTCCCCGAAACGGCCGAGGTACTAGTAATAATCACAAGAAGAAGAAGACGGAGAAGAAGCATCACAACAGCACATGTAAACACTCATCTAAACAATAAGGACACAACGCCTGAATAGTAAGTTACATAAAGTACGAATGATGAGGTTCGATAGATAGGTTATATTAGGGAAGCCTGCCGGAGACAGGGCTGATACTCAACAATCCCCGAATTTGACGCCGGGACCCAAGGCACGAAAACTCCCTATGAACAAACACCAACGAGCCGTCAGCCTAACTTTCCGGACCTGTGCCCCGAAGCCCCAGACCCTAAAGCTATCTATCTTGTCACCTGAAATTTCCCAAGACGACATGGATGCTCGAAATCTCTTAATCCTAACTCCGAGCTTCAGAACCCTAAACCCTAAACCCTAAACCCTAAATTGAGCAGCCCCTCCGAGCTTCAGAACCTACGGGACCTGACATGGCAGACCCAGACCGAGTCTTCTGGAAAACCCCCCAAACCTCTACGTATATTCTAATTCCTCAAGCCGAAACTCCTGAACCCAAGACTACTGAATTTCTTCTTCCTAACCACGAAAACTCCTAAACCCTAATGCTAAATCCTAGATCCCTAACTTGCTAAATCCTAAACCCCTAACTTGCTAAATCCTAAATCCGAAACCCCTAAACCCCTAAATAGCTAAGTCCTAGACCCGAACCCCCTCAACCCTAAACCCCTAACCCCTGACAGTCCTGAGGCAGCACTGAGCCAGGAACGCCGCTGCGCGGCCACCGTGGCTTTTAGCCGTTCCCGAAAGGCTCGATCCTTTTTGGGGTTTCATAACATGGAAATGCGGTTTAGGGAATATTATGGTATAGCTATCAGCTGACTCCGGGATAGTTACAAATCATTCCGGCCCCGATATTGACCCAACAACCTTTCGATTTTCTGGGCTCTATGTTGGAATATGTTTGCCATTGCGATCAAGAACCCGAAACAGCACAACAGGGTTTCGGGCTTCCTGGGTTTATGTTAAGGATTCGTGGCTTCTGCTTCAAGCCTATTGAAGCATGTTTTCGGGTTTCGGAAATTTAGGACGGCTTTCTATGTTAAACAGGACAGGTTTCAGGGTATGAAATCAACAAGGTACTCTCGAGTTCAAGAGTGTCGGGGTTTAGGGCTGAGGGCGTAGAGTTTACGGTTTAGGGTTTAGAGTTTAGGGGTTTGGGGGTTTAGGGTTTAGAGTTTGGGGTTCAGGGGTCTCCAGGAAAGACATTGAGGAACTAGAAGCAGGCTTTTGGGCTTCACGCATTGAGGGGGTATGCTGTGGGGTTTAGTACGCGCATCGTTGTCACTGGCATAAACAGAGCTACTTGTTAAGAACCCTAACAACGGCCTTATATATGGGTGGTTGTCAAAATTATGGTCTCTTTTTGGGTCCTTATCTTAATGCGGCACCTCGTTTTTAGGGTACCGAAAAAGGGGCCACAATTTTGACAACTACCTATATAGAGACTGACAAGTCCCTCAAGACGGCCCGACGAGACCACGATCCTGTGTCCAGCTTTCAAGGGTTTAGGGTTTAGGGTTTAGGGTCAAGCCCTACACCTCCCGTTCAGCCGTCAACGCGAAACCCTAGACCCTAACTTACACCCACACCCGTCATCCCTGCCTAAACCCCAAACCCTAAACCCCCCGCAAGTCTCTATCATCGTGACCTTATAGCAACCTACTATAGTGGCCTAAGTACTTACCAATATTATTGCGGGGGTTCCTTATTGTATATGATGATAGCGGAATATGCCCCAAAAAACCAGGCTCCTATATTATAGTACCCTTATAGATCACTAAAGTATCCTTTGTATAGAACCTGTGAAAAGGAACCCTATCCTACTTATTGAGGCCCGTATTATCATGGTGGGCAAGGGGGACCTCCATGAGCAAGCGCGCTGCTCGTCTCATCACTGAGGGCTGTGCCTGCCGGCGCTGCAGGTGGAGGGCTGGAGGCTTAAAGCTGTCAACCACATGAACCCCTGGACCGTTACACTTGGGTTTAGGGTTTACAGCATTTTGGGGTTCAGGGTTTAGGGCAGTTTAGGGTTTAGAGTAGTTTACGGTTTAGGGTTTCGGGGAGGGCGAAGCCAAGAGCTATGCCGCGCCCTCTCCACCCAGCGTGGAAAGGCCTTGCTTAGCCGTTCCTTCAGCGGGGCTTCGTTGACCCGCCCCGTCTGGCTCGCAACCTGAACGAGGAAGTCCTCGCAGATCGAGGCAATGCCGAAAAGAAGGGGCATTTAATTTGGGGGGGTCCTTATTCCTACTGTATAGAGTACCATATTAGGGTCGGGTCCCCTATTTTGGGAAACTCCCATGTCTGTTAAAGAATAGTCTTCCGCCCTGAGACTCGTGATGTGAGCTCGCAACCGCTTGCTGTGCTCCTTGACATACAGGAGGTCCTGTGCACGAGACGTGGCCATCTCAGAAGCCAAAACCTCGCACCAGGGCTGCACTCGAGCAGCCTGATGGTGTGATGGAGATCCTTGCACTTACTCTCTGAAAAACAGGCATCGATGCACAACCACACATCAACTGCCTAGTATTTCTACACCAAGGTCTCGTTCAGGATGGCATGGCAGTTCTTGCCGATACATCACATCATTCACTGACTGGCATCCCTAGTGCAGATCACACCTCCGGCCCCAGGCCCGTAAAGGGAACTCCAGAAAGTTGGAATATGTTTCAGGGTAGGATACCTTGTAATTTACCATAAAGGGTTTAGGATAACCATATTCCAACTTTCTGGCTTTTACTTTAAGCCAATGCAACAAAATCAGACAGTAGCTGCAGTGACCATCATCATCAACATCGTCATCCTCCTTATCTAGGATACCCAGTAACCTGAGAATAAAAAGGCCTCTCTTTTTGGTATTGGGTAACTTTATAAGGAACCTAGGACTACAAAACGGGAATAAGGGTACTACTGGGCATCCTAGTTATCATCACCATCGAAAACATAGTCCACACCCTGCGATACTGCTCGAAAACCACACCATAGTGCTACAAGAAAAAGATGCTCCTCAAGCAATGCCGCTACGCTATTATATCATGAACCCTAAACCAAAGACCCAAACTTTCAAGATGACTAAATACCTAGAGCCGTAACACTGAACATTAATGACCAGAACTAAACCCTCAATCTTTAAACCATCCTCACCACTCAAAACCCTGAAATCTTCAACTCCAAACCGTGAGAGACCTTACACCTGGTCACTGTGCCCACACATGCCAGTGAGGATGTCCATCCCTTTGATCCAGAAAAGAGCCAATGCTTCGTTGTAGCCGGGAAGGTGGAACGGAACAAAGCCAGTGTCGACTCTCTTCGACCGAAGAACCATCACCAACTGCTGGCAGTCTGTCTGCTACTCCGTTAGCAGGGCAGATGGACCTTTGTCTTCGTCGGCCAATACCGTCGGTACTGTTGATCCCTAAACCCTAAACCCTAAACCCTAAACTCTAAACCCTAAACCCTATACCTCCCCCTGCTCCCTCCGGTCACAAGTCTGGCATGCCGAACATGTTAGGGTTTAGGGTTTAGGGTTCTAAACCCTAAACCCTAAACCCTAACCTCAGACAACACTACCGACGCCCCCATCGTGGAGAGATCCCAGCCATAAAGCAATTGCCCCTGGTTGATCGACTCCGAGACAACATCCGCTCCAACATTTAAGGTACTATATTAGGGCCCCCTATTTTCGAAAACTCCCATTTGATTTAGTACTATGTTAGCGGTTTGCCAACTTAACCCCGGTCGTCCGGATTTTGAAGGGGGGCAAGGATGTCTGCGAGTCGATCAACCAGGGGCCATTGCTTTATGGGTGCAGGTCCGAACCCGAGGCCCTGGGACCTTCAATGCCAAACCCGAAATCCCAGGCGCTGAAACCCTGAACCCCCGAAAGGTTGATGGCGCCCCAAAATCCCGAAACCCCAGTTGCATGACCTAATTTTTTTAGCCGCAAGACAATCAAACTCCAAATCCCCAACTGAAAACCCCAAGACACCTCATCCCCAACAGAAAAAACCCAAGACACCTCAAACCCCATCACTGAAACCCTGTACACCCCAAGCTCTCTGTCGCAGCAGGATTTGCTGGGTTCTTGTGAAGAAAGTTAATTCAAGTTCCCGCCAGAGGAATCTATAGTAAAGAACCCAGCGTAACAGTTGCAGAGTAGGGTCCCTAAAACAGAACTGGATGGGATAGTATTGCTTTTTCTTGTTTCGACATCTTTCCTGAACCCCTAGACCCAAAACCCTGAAGCTGGGTTTGGGCCTCGAACTCCATCTCGTGGATCTGCCACTCTTCCAGCGCCATGGACACTTCAAACGGGTCGTACCGGCCGTCCTTCTCCGAGGCGGTAAGAACCCAGTTTTTCATTCAAAAACCCACTCGCTTAAGGAGCAGTGCTTCCATATCCTTCGGTTCTAGGAATAACTTCTTTCTTAGGTTAAGCATGGCCTTATCTACGCCAAGCTCATAGATATGGTTTCCTTACGATTTATAATTCCGTAACAAAAGGGGGCTGTGGCATTGAGGTCTCAAGAAAAGAGCAACAGCAACTTGCAGCTGCTATGCAATTTATGCTATGATGTACCCCCAGTCCTATTCCAAATACTAAGGCCCCCCCTACTAGGCTCGTTGTGTGCTGCAGGCTACTATCAAAGGGGAAAAGGAGGGACCCTTAATCAGGAATCCTAGGTATATACCCTTTAGCTACTACTGTATATACCCATTATACAGCCCATTATAGGGTAGGGGTCCCCGTTAAGGGTCCCTCCTTTTCCCCTTGGATGCTAGACTTCAGGCTTCAAGATTCAAGGTCGGGAGGCTTTCGAGTTTATGGGCATCCTACTATTCAGGGTCTGCATTAGGTCCCTTGTGGTCTGCGCTCCGTATCGCAAAACAACATGTAAAAGTGTGTCTTGTCAAGGGTGTTTGGTGCTATACCATGCGTTTCACCACCTGTCCTCGCGGATGGTGGCTCCAAACTTGTCAATGAAGTCGATCAGCTCCTGCGTCGTGGGGAATCCAAAATACCCCCAAACTGGGCTCTTGTAAGGAATTTAACATAAGTTACCATAGTAGCGAAGCCAACTTCGTCACGATAGATCCCTATTATGGTAACTTATGGTTAAACTCCTTTACAAGAACCCAGAAGCCCCTGAACGAGAAGACCCCGCGGCCTCAGCTGACACATTCTTGTCACCGTTTCTTGGCTGACTTCTGAACCCCCTCCTAAAAGTTAAACTTTTAGCCTCCTTATTATAGTTCATGTAGAAGCCCAAAAAGTTAAAGTCTAAAGAGCCAACCAGAAGGACGTCAAGGTTTAATGTGTTCCTTGCGCGTTTGTCCATGTTGTGCTGCGACGGCTTGAGGCTTCTGCTTCGCAGATCAATATAGAAGCCTGAAGAAGGGTTCCTTGTTATAGGCACCCACTCCAACATACCTACAAGCCCTATTCTGATCATTAAAGCCCCTATGTATAGCAACCCTTGAAAGGATCCCTTTAAACAAGCCCTATTCAAAAGATTAAGGCCCTTGTATTAGAAGTTGAAGCCCTCTGCTCGCCACCTCCTTCAAGAGGTACTCCTTGCAAAATGGGCACTGGCTCCTCGGAAGGTCGGTGTGCTCTTGGTTTGAATTGGAGCTTCGGTTTTTGAGCAGCCGTCTGCAACTCAGGGTTTAGGGCTCGGGGTTTAGGGTTTAGACTGCAGGTGGGGTCAAGTTTTGGTTGTGGGCGAGGGTTCTTTAGCCTTAATCCGGCTCCCAGATTGCTCCTTTTCCTGCTTGGAAGCTTCTGATATTCAGGCTTAGGGCCAGCAGTGCCCCGAATCTTCTCAGGCGTCCTTATCATGACTCCCTATATAGTACATCTCAACAAGGTAATGTAGGGTTCTTAATAATCACAATAGGGTTTTGGGGCACACTTTAGTGTAATCATAATCAGGAACCACAAAAACAGTATAGGTAATTATTAAGGCCCCCATATTAGTCTTTCGGGAGGTAGGGCTCCTCTAACCGAGCCCTGCGAGGCTGGAGGGCTTCTGTCAAGGGGCTGAATGTCGTCGGGACGAGACGGACATTAATCAGAAAGGAAAGGGATTTGGTGTAGAGGATACTTTGGTTGTTTGTATTGAAGACAGGGGATACCATCATGTACGACTCTTATATTCATTACAGATACCACACACCCGCAATTGGGACTTGCAGAAGCTTGCAGCAAGTCCTAGCGAGCCAAACATAGGATTTGGGGTCTTGGTGTTTCGGATTTGAAGCTTTGGTTGCGGGTCGTTAAGTCTTTAGGGTCTTCAGAGCTTCAGGTTTTAAGGGTCGTGAAGGTTTAGAGGGTCTAGGGGGGTCTAACATAGGGGCCTCAAGCATAGGGTTGTGGGGGGCGGGGGGTATTTATTGTACTATAGTTGGAAGAAGGAACCCCAGAACTTGACTAACCTCGGAACCCCTCCTAATAGATAAACTTTTGGCCTCCTTATTGCGGTTCGTAGAGAAAGCCAGAAAGTTTAAGGCCGAAAAGCCAACCAGTAGAACGCCAAGAACATGATGTTGGTAATTGTTTAGTAGTCGAGCGATACATTATACTAGAGTTAGAATAAGGAACTCGAAAGTAGTAGTGTTTGGGATCTATTTGCGCCCCTTATGCTGGGTGGTAGGGTGGAGGGTTTGGGACCCCTGGGTGCATTGCCAAGTGGCTGTCCATATTCGAGCCTGCAACTTCCGCACATCCGATGCTCTGACACCTCTGCTGAGGGCTTGTAGGGTTTAGGGTATGGGGGTTCAGGGCTTGGGGTTTGGAGGTTTAGTCTTTAGGGCTTCGGGGGTCTAGGGGTTTCGGGGTCTAGGTCTTGTGGTTTGGGGGGGTTTAGGGCTTAGTCAGGGCTTTGGGCTTGAGGTTTAGGGCTTGGGGTTTAAGGTTTCGGGGTTTAAGGTTTCGGGGTTTTGGACTTGGGGTTTAGGGGTTTAGGAGTTTAGGGTTTGGAGCTGGTCAGCCGCCCCTGACACCTTGCTTCGGGCTCGGTAACTCATACAGTTGGGCTTCGCGGCGACAAGAGCTAGGGGTACACCAAACCCCAAACCATAGGAACCGTTGCGACTCTTGACCCGCAGCACCAAACTGCAAATCCGACGTCTAACCCTACTGCAAGCTCTGATACGGCCAAGGAACATCCCCCTTCGGACTCCAATGCTCCAGGCATTCCACATCAAGCTTCTCCTGTGCAGGGCAAGACTGCAAACCTGAACCGCAGGGTCCGATGTGTAGTGACCGAGGTGTAGTGTTGACAAAAGTTACAGCCACGCTCAACCGTTGCGACTACGGCGGATGAGGGTTTCCTGGGATGCAAGAGCTGAGGATCCAGAGCCGACGGGCTTTCTGCCTTCGGCTGACCTAAATCCCCAAAGGCAATTTAAAGATTGGCCCAATACCCATGAAGTGCCATGATTCTACATACTTGTGTGGTCCAGGTAAATCCCTAAACCCTAAACCCGAAACCCTAAGCCCGAAACTCTAAATGCACTAAACCCGAAACCCTAAACCCGAAACTCTAAATGTACTAAACCCGAAACCCTAAACTCGAAACTCTAAATGTACTAAACCCTAAACCCTAGACTCTAAATGTACTAGACCCTAAACCCTAAACCGTACTTCAAAGTCCGCGAGGCCAGGGTCTCCCGGAAAGGCCCAGCCGCGCCTCGTAGCAGATGGGACCTGCTAGATCGGGTTTAGAGCTTTGGGATGTTTAGGCTTTATAGGGCTTCAGAGCTTCAGAGCTCAGGGCTCTAAGGCTTTAGAGCTTTAAAGCTTGCGGTGTTTAGGGGTCTAGATTTTTAAAGCTTGGGGGTTTTAAGGTTTTAGAGGTTTGAAGCTCTTGGGATTTTAAGGGGTTTAAAGAGTTGCAAGATGTTTAGGGTGAAGGGTTTAAAAATAGATCAGTTGTGCAGTTTTGCGTTCTGGCGCATCGGGACTGCTGGGCCCATTTTTTGGTGGAGTGTTGCTCGGGCTTTAAACGGTTCAGGTTCAAATTTCAAACTGCGAGGGCTCCGGGGTGTCGAGACTGGCGAATGCCAGAGGCTCATTCTCGGCTGGAGCTATTACGCCAATATTGCGCGTTTATTGCGGCTGCTTTTCAGGGGTGTAAGTTTCAGTGTTCCTGCCGTCTTCTACAGCCCGAACTGGGGCCTGGCAGAATCTCTTTGGCTGCCTAGCTGCCCGGAGCCCACCGATACCTTCGGGCTTCAGGGTCAATAAACAGGCCTTCATGATTAGAATAGGGTCTTGGGGTACAGCCTACTATATATCTATAGAATAAGGAGCCCCAGAACAGTTTTGGTGATTATTCAAGCCCTCTGTACCATGAAGAACTACGGGGAGTAGCAATCGAAACCGCCATCCCCAACCCCAGAAACTCAATCCCTTAGATCTCTGACCAAATCCGCTACCACAAAACACCCTGAACCTCTTATTGCATGAAACCTGCCCAACCCTAAACCCTGAACCCAAACCCCCCTCCCCCTCCGACACCCTAAACTTGCCAGCAAAGCATCGCAAAAGTCAACTAAATGCTTCCCTCAACCGCGCAAGAACCCCTTTCTCGGGCGCCCGGCAGGTGTCCACCCGCGGGGCCAAGGCTAGCTCATTCAGCAACTGCTCGGTCCACCTGCCCAGATTAGGCGTTAGGGTTTATAGTATGTAAAGCTCTCTTTGTAGTTTCCTGTAAGAGTCTAGTGTTTAGGACTGACCGCTCAGTCCGCTTGCCCAGATTCTAAGGACTCCATTACAGTCTAAGTTTTAGAGTTCAAGGTCTGGAGTTTAAGGCTCTTGCAGGGTTTAGGGCTTGGGCTTGAAGGGCTTCGGGTTTAGGACTTAGTGTGTTGGTGATTTGTAGGTTTATGATTTGTGCAGGGTCCACCACTCCAGGACCTTAGGGATCTCTTGGATCTTTCTTTGTTTGAGTTTTAAGCTTTCAGGTTTGGGTTTAGGGCTTATGGTCTAGGCTTTAGGGTTTAAGGCTTAAGCAAGCCCCGAACCTCAAAACAAAACCCCACCCCCCCCCTCCTAAGCCTGGCCCCCAAGCCCCTAAACCCTTAAAGCTCTAAACCCTGAGCTTCCTCAACTCCAAACCCCCCAAAAGTCCATACATCCTAAGCTGCAGCGAAGCTCCAAAAAGCCCAGGAAGGCCTCACGACGCCAAGCCACGCTAGAAAGCGAGAGAAGCGACCTCAAAAAACGTGGTGTGTGGGGTTTTTTTGGAAGAATACTTATTTCAGGCTTTAGAAAGGCTGTGCAATTCGCAATCCAAGAAACTGCGCCGTAAGTAGTGTGCTGGATGTCCTTGCTGCTTTTAACTCCCGATGTCAACGGCGTCAAAGCAGAAGAGCATTGCTGTTGTCAATTTCGCAACGAACACCACTCCATGCCCACAATATTTTCTGCATTATGGTCACACCGAGTAACGATTTCTACGCGTCTTTGGCAGGCGGTCTGTGTCGCCTGCTGTCATCGCATGGAGACCCTAGAAGCCCAGTAGGTACTGGATTAACAATGGTGAAAGCAAGTAGAAGTGACAGTTGTAACGGTCACCCCAACAAGCTTACGGTTTAAGCTGAGGATACTCGGACTTCGCGCCGAGAGTCTCGGGCAAGGAAAGCAAGTTTTGGGGCATTCGAAGATGGGGGCTCGGGGATCTGATCTTAATATGGGGGCATTAATAAGTAGAATACGGTGTTGGGGCCCACTATACCAAAATTATGCTAAGGAACCCCCCCAAACTAGCATTGGTAATGGTTAAAGCCCCTGTAGCAAATCCTTACAATAGCCCTTATAGTAACCCTTATAGACCCTGTCCCCTTTAGAGGAACCCGCAGGAATAGTATCGCTACTTATTAAGGCCTCTATTTTGCGCCAGGTGTCTGATGTCGACGGTCTCGCTAGGCCAGCAGTGGAGCTCGAGCGTCGGCTCTGGCACATGCAGCTCCTGTCACCAGGTACATGGGAGTTTCCAAAAATTATCGAGCACCCTATTCTGGGGCCGTTATAATAAGAATCCTACTATTTTGGGTGCTATATTAGGGTCCCCTATTCTCGGAAACCCGTCACAGGTAATGTAGCGGCTTCAACAACTAGAAGACCGTGGACATGAGGCACCTGGCAGAATATAGGGGCCTTAATAATTACCAATACTTTTCGTTAGGGTTCCTTGAAAGGGGTCTATAAGGGTTACTATACGAGCTATTCTATTGATTTAGTAAAGGGGCCTTAATAATTACCTATACTGGGTCCTTACTACAAGTATAGTATAATGAGCCCCAAAACCATGTTCAATTATTAAGGCCCATATATTACATCAACAGCTTGGGGTGTTTCGGAAACTACCGTCGCCTCAACATCACTGCCATCAACATGTCCATGAATATCCTCGCAACCGCTATGAGCATCGTGGGAATCTTCACCCATTATCATGTTGATCACAAATCTTGCCATTCCTGTCAACATCACAGCTGGGGTTGCCCTTGAAAACATACGTTTCATCACGTTCTCCTCCATCCCCTCGAAGCTTCGCCCCTTCTGCCATCAACACCATGTCCAGGATCATTGTCATTATAAACTGATACTCACACTGTCCAATACGTGCTCTAAAACCGCATACGGTCCCTTGCATACTCATCGCGAGGTTGCACCAGAAACTGCCAGTTGACACACGTAACCAACCCGAACCACGATGAAAGCCTTACCTCAATGATTTAGGGTTTAGGATTCAGGCTTTTTTGTTTAGGGTGTAGGGGAAGGGAAACCTTGTCTCAAAGACTTGTAGCCAACACGACGCGGCCAAGCCTCGAAGGCTTTATTTCGCAAGCTTCGCTCCAGCATACCTTGAACTCTTAACTCCAGGCGCCGAACCCTATATCCTGCCCTGCCTCCCATGCACATGGTTCATCTTATATACCTGCCCTCAACCCAAGCTCAACAGGCTCAATCCTCCGAGAAACACGACGGGGCACCTTCAGTACAGGTCGGCTTTTGGCATGTGCAATCGGGGTCTGGCAAGGATGATTCAGAGGAGAAACTTGGTACACTTCACGAGGCTGTTGCAAGTGAAGCTTCCGCGCTTCCGCGGGCTTGGTATCATTTCATGATGATGCAAAAGCATCACTGCGCAGGGCTGCCCATTTCGGCGGCCACGTTCTGAAGTTCGGTCGCCGAGAGAGCACCATCACATGTCCCAGAGCTCGACTGGTGAACCCGACCAAAATAGTCGCTAAAGAGTCTTTGTCGTTCCTCTTCGCTCATGATCTCGGCTAATTCTTCGGGCTGGACCACCTCGCCAAGAAGTGCCTTGCCACGCACACGTCTCAGCAGCTTCATTGCAACCAAACCCATGGCAGTTGTCATGCTAGATGCTATAGCGGCGTCGGAAACCATCCCCACTGCGTTCAAGCCGGGAACCATTTTCAGAAAGTTGGAAGCGAGGTAGCCGCCCCAACCAAGAGGAGTCGAGCAAAAAATGGACATGCAGAAGGTAAGCGCCATGTGTCTGGAGAAGATCTTGTCCACGCGATAGAGCGCAGCCAACGTCACGACCATTACAACTTGCAAAGGGATGAGCAGCAAGCGAGCAGAGAATGGAATGGGTGAGAATCCGACTATAAGGGCCCCCGCAGCATATGCGGCAACCGTTGCTGTGGCAGCCTTGTCAAGGCCTTCCAGCCACACATTTTGAGCGCGGAGAAAAGAGTTCGCCACCATGTCTGGCAGCACTTCCACAGTCATCTTCATCAACTCACCCACACCATAGGATGGTTGAACCGGCACCTTTCTTGAATCACAAGCATCGCAGCTGTAGACCCTCTGTTTCGTTTTTACGCAGATGTCATCTGAAGAGCAATGCTCACACTGAAGTTTGAGCGGACCCATGCTAGGCTCAGCCGCAACGAGCACCACTCCGCGTGCCCATGGGCAATGCTCGCGCACTTGGCTCTGGACTTCGTGCACGAAGTCCGCATGAGTATCACATTTGTTCAGAACCATGATGACTGGGATTGCATCGTTGTTGCATAGCTGATACACTTTATGGATGCTGCTAGGGTTGAAGCGCCCACCGGCCAAGACATCGATCACCCACCAGACGACATGCAAGTGCTCCTTTAATCTATCGGGGTCGTCCGCTTCATACTTGTTTGCCGCATCCCGCCTCTCGGCAATCAGCTCCTTCAGCTGCTCCAAAGCGGTTTCATCGCCATCAAGAGTCTCAAAGCCCTTGGTGTCATAGATATGAATGGGACAGGCGTCCGTTGCAGGGTACAGCGTAATCTTCTCCGTCACTGGTAGCCCGGCACCTGCTGAAGCAACTACGTTGCCGAACGCGGCATTGCAAAGACTCGATTTTCCGGTCCCCCGATCGCCGAGAATCAAGATTCGAGCACCATGACGAAGAAGCTGCGCAGTGGTGTCTTGCACGATGTTCTGCACCAGGGTCCGGGCGGTTTGCTGGTGTTCGGCATCATACAGAAACGAGGTGGCGGCAGCTTCAGACATACAGAGCTGCACACCAGCTCGTGCAAGCTGGTATCGAGCTATTTCTGTGAGCTCCTGCTGCGAGCTTCTCTGAATGGCATCTTGGTAGCTTGACACTTTGAAAAGGATCCCGATGTCTGTCGCGGCGACTTCCTGGGACTGTTGCTCGACGAGCCTCTGAAACAGGAACCCCAGAACCAGAGTCACCTCGTCTTCGGTACGGCTGAGGACTTCGAGGCGTTCACGCTGAGACTGAAGCTCCAAGAAGTGGTGCAGCTTTTGATGGACTTCATCGGGATCCGTCCCCATGTTAGAACCAGGTGCCCCCTCCTTCGTATAGAGTAGCTTCTCTGCCTCATGCTTCACTAATGCATCAATCACTTCTGCCCAGTGGACAACTTCATCGTCTCGCATGGCTCCAGCGGTGCTTGCCATGCCGGAGCCGGATCATTAACAAGACTTACCTTTGGTTAGTAGGAAATGGAAGAATGGTAGTAATAGTAGTTATACTTGTACCCCATTCCTCCATTCCCTACTGACCAAAGGTAACAAGAGCAAAAAAGTGGTGCAAGCTACGAGCAGGTTACGAAGGCTTGCACAAACTATGCTAGACTGGCGGAGACCTCTTAAGTTCACATCATGCTCGGGCCCTCTACACCTTAAACCAAACCCTCAACCCCTCATGTTGAGCCCATAATCCCTAAACCCTAAATCACAAACCGTACAGACCTCAGGCGGAATCCCAAACTCTGGGATTTCCAGATGGCTTCCCCTGCAAGGCCGGAGGCAGAGCCAAAGACGTGAGGAAGCACTGACTCAGGTCCTACCCTTGAAAGGAGTCATTGTGATAAGGGTCTTGCGCGTTTGGTCCTTTCTCACGTGGCGGGAGGCTCAGCGCTGTCGACCTCCCCGACACCCCAAACACGAAGATCCATAGAGGCCTCCCGGTACTTCTCGAAGAGCACACCCAAAGCCGCTCTGGCATCTTCCGTCAGGGAAGCATGTACCTGGCAAGAAGGAGCACATACAGTCGGCGATAGGGCAGTGGGCAGGAGAGATGATGGTGATGGTGATGCTAGTGCTATGGTACCAAAACCAGGAAGAACATTGTTGGCTTTGCATGATAGCAGTATGAGTATGGTCACCAACAGCACTACGACGATGACCCCAACGACTGCCACCTCCAAACCGTGACTACAGATACCGCTGCAACGACCACTGCCACTCCTCCTCCTGCTGCTGCCGCCCCCAGCACTACCACCACCATTTCTACCACGACAAGAGCCAGCAAGCAAAGCGTAAAGGATCAAAACCACAACGGGGGCCAAGACAGGGCTTCGGTTCTAGAGTTCAGCGTTTAGGGTTGAGGACGCGGATGTAAAGCCGAAAGCACAAAAGCGAAGGTTGCTCTCTCGATGCCCGAAAACCTCGGTCCCCAGCTCTATGCAAGTCAGTCCAATACAGGGGCCTTCATAGTTGCAATGGGGTTAAGTTGGAGCATATCATACTAGAAGTATGTAGGGACTATGCATGGATACTACTATCATTAGATATTCCGACCAAGGATTAGCTTAGGGCTTAGGGTTGAGGGCTTTTGGATCAAGGACAAAAGGTCTAAGTTGGTCTGCCTCGGAACTCCAGCCAGATCGTCGCAATCTATCGTGCAAGTCGGAGCATGCACGTCTTCTCAACCCTAATCTCTAAACCCCTCAATCCTACGCTTAAACGTAGGAAGCCCCAACTGCTCTAAAACCCCCGAAGACTCATAGGGCTTGGGGGGTAGGCTAGGAGGAAACACTAAGGTGGGGACTTTGAAGCCCCGCATTACTGCATTCCCTAATCCCGATCGCCCCAACTCGACACCCCGATGCAACAAGGCCCTGAAAAACTTCTGACAGGTTGGGCGGACTAAAGGCCTTTGGGAGGCTTGGGGGCTTGTGGTTCAAGGCTTCACGGGCGAGGCCTCGTTGAGGAGCATGTTATGTTTGTCCTTGTCGTTGCAGTCGAACCCGGCGTGGCTGGCATCAGTCTCCAAAGTCACGGAGTCTGTCTCGACATGCTTCCTCTTGCCATCACTCTTTCACTCTTTCGGGCGCAGAGTCGATTCGACGCAATCCTTATCCTCTTGCCATAGTGATATCGCTTTTCCTTCCCTTTGTTCAGTGCCCTTTCCCTCGCTGAGGTGTCTTCCCAGTCGTAATCGAAGGGAGCTTCCGAGCAGAAGGGGTACCCAGAGACTCCAATACCCCTTAATTAAGGAATATATCCCTTAAAGCATATTAGGGATCCTACTATAATTTAAAGTATATTCATTAATTAAGGGGTATTGGAGTCTCTGGGGTACCTTGTTTTGGAGTCCTGATATGGGTAGTTGTCAAAATTGTGGCCCCTTCTTGGGTCACTAAATATTAAGTGCCGTACTATATCAAGGACCCAAAAAGGGACCATAATTTTGACAACCACCCATATAAGGATCCTATTATTTAAGGTACTGGTACTACATTAGGGTCCCCTGGTGAAACACGGCACGGATGCTGCTGATGTCTGGCAGCAGCGGGCGGGGCTCCTTCACCACTCTTTATCCCGGACAAGGAGGTGGATCTTTGCAATGTGCTCAGGTCGGATCGCGGCGCGATTCAGGATTTCAAGGCTTTCAGAACTTAAAACTCTACAGTTTCTTCTGTTTTTTGAAAGAAAGGGGTTTAGGGTTTAGGCTGTGGTTCGGGTCCGGGGTTCATAACCTGAAGCTGGTGTAACCCTGGCCCGCGGCACCTTCGGCAGCAGCACCTGCGCCAGGGGTTGAGACATCCCTGAACGGATGAAACACCGTCAACCCACCAGCGCTCACAAAATTGACAGTAATGGTGATGAAGATACTCGAATGAAGGTACTCGAACTAAACGCAATAGCTGCAACGACGACCCGAACAGAGGCACAATGGCCGGCATCACTAGGAAGGACCCACTCGGGAATTCGCTCCAAGCTGATATGTGCAAGGTTCCGAAAATCATCATGAACTTTGGAATCCCAAGAAACCCTAGGCCCGGAAACCCAAAAAACCCTAAGACAAGGCACAGGGTTTGTTCCTCGTTCAGCGAGCTAGATGCACGTGCTGGGCCCGGGGGCAGAGCGGAGAAGTTTAGGGCTAGGGTCTCAGACCCAAGACACTTCGCCCGAAGTTAGGGCTTTAGGGGTTTAGGGTTTCGGGTTTAGGGGTTTAAGGTTTGGGGTTTGGGGGTTTAGGGTTTGGGTTTGGGGGTTTAGGGCTCAGACTTTCACCACGCGGCCGTACCCATGGGCCACTAACTCTGGCGGCGTTTGAAGAGCATTTGGCACCCTAAACCCTAAACCCTAAACCCTAAACCCTAAACCCTAAACCCTAAACCCTAAACCCTAAACCCTAAACCCAAATTGGGATTACTACAACCCTAAACCCGAAAGCCTCAGCCCTGCTTTGAGTTTGATCTGCACCATCGCTGCGGTACTGTCTGTACCCACCTTCGTCATTCGTGTAATTGCCATCACCACTCTTCAAGAGGGTTAAGGGTTTTTGTTTCATTACATCATGGCCATTCACATTATGCTTGCTGTCAGTGACAAGTTCTTCGTCAGAAACGTTTGATGACATGAAAGGGCGATAGGCGGCATGACATGCGGTCTCATTACTCATTACCGTACTTTGTATCAAGGCTTCGGCGTGGGGTTCTCCGGCTCTTGAGGTATAGGGTTTGGGGCTAAGGGTTCTTGAGGCCTAACGTTTATTAGGGTTCAGGGGTTCAGGATTTCCATTTTGAGGACCTCATCTCCGGATGGGTTTCCATGGACTTCTTGCGTTTTTGTGGTCTTTGAAGTTGTATGAGGGCTTTGTCGGGTGCTGTGGGGTCCTTTAAACCGGATCCTCAAATTTCCAGGGGCTTTCGGGGGAGCCTGGGCTAAGCTTGCAGCAGAGTAAACCCGACCTTAGCTAAGCAAAGGTGGCGATGGCTCCAAATAGTCGCAGTAGCAAGAAGAAGAACCACAATAAGAATACGACACTAGTTTTGATAGGCTGTTCATGCCTAAACCCTAAGATTCCTACATCGTCGGCTGCACCTCTGCCTGGAACTGCCTCGCGAAGACGCGGGCCAGGCGTGCACGGCCGTCCTGCACCGAGGGCTTATTCTTCGCGTGTTTGGGTGTTAGGGTTTAGGGTGTTGGGGTGTTAGAGTCTTAGGGTTTAGTTTAGGGTTTAGGACTCTAGGGTGTTAGGGTTTAGGGTTTAGGGTGTTAGGATTTTTGGGTGTTAGGGTTTAGGGGGTTAGGATGTTAGAGTTTTGCGGTTTAGGGACTTTTGAATCATCCTATCCTAAACCCTTCTACTAACGAAGCCCTGAAACGGAACCTTCACGCTATCCAAAGTATTACGCCACATACTAAGACTAGAAAGCTCGGCTTAAGGGGCAGAGGGATTTGGGGTTTCGACTAACGGGGACGCATGGAGGAAGGGGTGTTTCTTGTTGAGATCATTGTTTGCGAGTGCAACACCGGAGGTTAGGGTTTAGGGCTAGGGTTTAAGGCTTAGGTTTGGGGTTACGAGCGGGCTCCGTACCTTTCTGTGCCTCCGCTGATCCTGATGCGCAGCAGGTGGACCCAAATCCAGAGTAACCCTCACATAGACGGGCTGAAAGCACCAAAAGCAGACGCTCCATGGAGTCTCCATACACCCCAAGAGCCCAAGGTTCTAAGGTTCCTAGGCCCTACGCTCTAAATCCCTCCTGACACGGTAAAGATTCCAAGGACCTCGTCCAGGATGTCAGGTGCAGCACTGCAAAGAAGTGGCGGACCTGCCAAGGAAAGGCAATCAACGTGGAGGATCAGCGGGTCTTTCTTATGCCATGGTGTGGAACGTGTTTTACAGATGCCGACTCCCAAAGCCTATATCCTGAATCCTGGCGCTCCAACTCCCCAAAAACCGCCCAAACACCCTGAACACACCCAAGACAGCCCTAAATACCTCATAGACTAGACCCAGCAAGCTCTTCATGAAACCTCCATCTCTACACGAATTACTCTTCAGCCAACCCTGAACCTAGACGCCCTGTTGTGCTCGAAAGCCTTCCGTTAGTTCTCTAGCTCCGGCCTCCCCTCAAAGCCGGGATATCCGCGAAGTCCATGCCAAAGTAGGCAGGGTCCAGGAACCTGGGTTTGGGTTTTAGGGTTTAGGGTTCAGAGTTTAGGGTTTAGGGTTCAGGGTTTAGGGTGCAGGGTTTAGGGTACCCAGGGTTGGGGTTTGGGGTTCTGGCTGGAGGCTTCAGGCGTGAGGGTCGAGAGTTTAGGGCCGGTTTTAGGGCTTAAGCCTGAGGGAGTTAAGGATTTTAGGGCTCCGGTTGGAGGCTTCAGGGCTGAGGGTTTAAACCCATAATTTTGGAAGCTTAGGGATTCAGAGCTTTGGCTTTCTTGGTTCTTTCGGGGGCTTCATCAGAGCTTGCTTTACTAGGGCCCAAAAAAAGCACAGAAGCCAAAATTTGGATAGGGATGTCCCATATAAACCCCCTTTATAGTGAAGCCCAATAAGGTAGGGATCTCCCTATAAAATGCTTATGCTTATGTGGTTCGTGGGTCCCTAATTTACGGAATTGCTTGTTTCGAAAGGATGAAGGCCTTCTAGTGGCTTTCGACTATGGCCTACGGATGGGTGCTCCGGTTTCTCTGAGGCTCCTCGTGGCAATCCAAGGTTTACAATGTTTGGCGAGGATTCTTCAAACTTCCGACAGGCTCTCTAGGACTTAATCCTGAACCCTAAACCCTAGAAACAACCTAGAAAATTCAGAAGCAAACTCTAGGAGTTGATCCTGAACCCCAAACCCCTGAAACAACCCAGAAAATCTAAAAACGTTGAGGGGCCTCCGACTCAGAGGTTTCGCTAAGCAACAAAGCCCAGCCAGGGTCTCGCGCTTGGGGCACAGGATTCATGGCTTGAGGAGTTTCAGGCCGAGGGTGTCAGATGATTTTGCTACAGACATAAGGGTTTCTGGCTCTGGCTTTATGGTTCAAGGTTTAGGGGTTTAGGGTTTAGGCAGTAGGCTTTTAGCCTTCAGGGTGTAGCTTGCCAGTTAGAATTTGGCATTCAAGTGTGTCCCCTTTGGGGGTATATAAGGATTTTTCTACACAAAAAATTTAAAGGCTACCTGCTCTACTGTTACTACGAGGGAACTGCTGGTGAGCGGCAGGTCCCAGGCAGCCTCTGACAGGCACTGCCAGACATCGTGCACGCGCGCCTGCGGCTGCAGATGCGCAGTGGATAAACCCTAAACTCTAAACCCTAAAACCCTAAACCCTAAAACCCTAAACCCTAAAACCCTAAAACCCTAAACCCTAAAACCCTAAAGCCCTAAAACCCTAAACCCTAAACCCTAAACCCCTGAACCCGAATCTCCCTTTTCCCAAAGCCTAGGCCCTTTGGATTACTGAAGCCGTGGGCTTCGCTTACTAGACCCAAGAGTAACCTAGGAATAAGAAGGGTGCCCTTTTTGGTTTAAAGGGGGCTTATAAGGGAACCTGAACCCTACAAAAAGGGAATAAGGGCCTACTCCAGGTCCTAGCTTATGGATTTGGGATGACTTTCCTGAAGTTTGGAGCATGAGGGTTCAGCCTTCTACGGCTTGGAGGTGCTGGGACTTGGTTGCCTTTTTACAGAGGAGGGGGATGGGGGTGGTCGAACTTTACTTGTGAAAACTTTTGTTTGGAGTTGTGCCTTGGGGTTTCATTGACTTTTGGATAACTGTTTTCGGTTTTTGGACTGTTGTATGGGCGTAGGGTCTCCAGCTCACAGTGTTTCTTTTCGCACTGCAGGCTCGGTAGATCGTAAATCGGAAAGGAGGAAAAGGTTAACTACTTGGTTTTACGGTTTTACCATGAACCTCCACCTTTCTTGTCCCGGGTCATAAACAATCAAAGCCATCAAGCAAAGTTGAACCCCGGATCCTCAACCCTAGATCGTAAATCCTTGTCCTCGGCTGTCAGCCTTCAACTCTGAAAAGCTCAACCCCTGACCCAACGTGGCTCCTATACTCGTGCGAAGTTTTCTTCTGCCCCCTGACATCCTAAACCGCTCCTAATCTATGTAGGATTTCGGGTAGCTGTGTAAACTAGAGTCTTGCACTGGATCAGAGTGTGGCACGTTTACACGGATCCTCAAACCCCAAACCACAAACCCTAAACGCCAAACCCTAAACTCTAAACCCTAAACACTAAACCCTAAAGCCTAAACCCTAAACGTACGAAAAGGGCTGGTCATTCCCAACCGCGTCAGGATCTTCAGCTCCAGGGATGCAGCGAAGCAGAACAGGAGGCTTTTTCGAACTCGCCAGGCGCAACTTGGTTGCTGAGTTCATAAGCCCAGCAAAGTGTACACTTTTAGTTTCACATTGGGTAATAATCATCCCATGCAGTGTAAAGTGTATCCACTCAGCTACTAAGACAAAGCGATAGCATAGGGCTCAGTGTCTAAGCTACCGCATTTGTGACTTGCTTGGGTAGGTTCAGAGCTTATGAGCTTATCTCTTAGGCTTCAGGATCTGCGGCTTCCCAGTTTAAGAGTCAAGGCTTGTTGCTCATGGTGCAGGGTTTACTGCCGAACGCTGAAAGACTTCCGGCTTGCTTTTAAAAACAGCCTAAACCCTAAACCCTAGACCGGAGCAGGTCCTGATAATGCCAGTCCGGCTCGGGCCGAAATGAGCCTGCAACACTTATTACAAACTCTAAGCCGTAAAACCCCCAAACCTATACCCACAAACCCTACCTGAACCCCCTAAACCCTCAACCCCCCCCCCTTATGGAGCTCTTCTGCACCGAAACCACCAAGCAAAGCCTTTTGGGCCCTGCCTCGCTGCAGGAGGAATGCGGCTGGGCCCAGGAAACACCCAATCGAGCCTCAAGAAGCGCTCTCTCTGTCATGTCGCATAGATCTATAGGGTTGTTAGTCTAGGATTTCGGGTGGAGGTTTAGCGTGTCAGGCTTTAGAGCTTCAAGTGTTTAGGGCTGGGTGGTGGGTTTCTGGCCTTAAGGCTTGCCTGGAGCCCAAAAGTACTCAAAACAATGGCCTCTTACAGGCATAGGTCAATGGCAAGCGCCACTTCCATATCCGCCATGCCGCATAAAAAGGTAGTCAAGAATATTTACTGCGAACAATGAGCGCAGGAAGAGAATCCAGAACTTCTGCGCAAAAAGACCGAAAACACCAATGTTGCTCATGATACTGACGAAAAGGTGCAACGCGTGATAAGCCTAGATGCAGGAATAGCTACAGTCCTAGCAGCTGGAAATGGCGATCACTATCAAGGTTACATCCACAGTGCGACAAGCAAGGACAGGAGTATGTGACCTCAACTGTCGTACAGTTTCTTGGAAAGCCTAACCGCAGAAAAAGATGTGGGCGATAGCAAGAATGACTAGATGGTAGTGTCCGAAAATGAGGGGTGCCTTATTTTGGGGGTCTTTCTAATAAGGATCCTACTATTTAGGGTCCTAAATTCCCTAAACCCTAAACCCTAAACCCTAAACCCTATTTCGGGAAACTCCCAGATATCGTGCTGACAGGACTGCTCTCCCATGGTGCTTCGACTCCTCCCCTCGTCGCTTATCTGTTCGCGCAAGCTCCATGCTTAGGGTTTAGGGTTTAGGGGTTTAGGGGTTTAGGGGTTTAGGGGTTTAGGGGTTTAGGGGTTTAGGGGTTTAGGGGTTTAGGGGTTTAAGGATTTAGGGTTTAGGGTTTAGGGGTTTAGGGGTTTAGGGGTTTAGGGTTTAGGGGTTTAGGGGTTTAGGGGTTTAGGGGCTCAGGGTTTAGGGGTATAGGGGTTTAGGGTTTAGGGGTTTAAGGATTTAGGGTTTAGGGTTTAGGGGTTTAGGGGTTTAGGGGTTTAGGGGTTTAAGGATTTAGGGTGCAGGGTTTAGGGGTTTAGGGGTTTACGGTTTAGGGGTTTAGGGGTTTAGGGTTTAGGGGTTTAAGGATTTAGGGTTTAGGGTTTAGGGGTTTAGGGGTTTAGGGGTTTAGGGGTTTAAGGATTTAGGGTTAGGGGTTTAGGGGTTTAGGGGTTTAGGGTTTAGGGGTTTAGGGGTTTAGGGTTTAGGGGTTTAAGGATTTAGGGTTTAGGGTTTAGGGGTTTAGGGGTTTAGGGGTTTAGGGGTTTAGGGTTTAGGGTTTAGGGGGTTAAGGATTTAGGGTGCAGGGTATAGGGTTTAGGGGTTTAGGGGTTTAGGGGTTTAGGGTTTAGGGTTTAGGGGTTTAAGGATTTAGGGTGCAGGGTATAGGGTTTAGGGTTTAGGGTTAAGGGGTTTAAGGATTTAGGGTTCAGGGTATAGGGCTTCGGGTTTTAGGGTTTAGGGTTTATAGGGCTTGATACCTTCGTGACCACCCAAATCCCAGATATCCCGTCGACCTCGACACCCCCATCGCCACGTAGCGTCTCTTGACTCCTGCGAGCAAATTCACCCTGGCCCCCGAGGCCCTAAACCCTAAACCCTAAATCCCAATCCCTAAACCCTAAATCCTAAACCCTAAACCCTAAATCCTAAACCCTAAACCCTAAACTCCAAATAACTAAACCCTAAATCCTAAACACTAAACCCTAAGATGTCCGCCAAGGGACCGCCTTTGATGGGTTTGCCTTTGCCGGCTCTGAGTCCGCACTCCTGCTCGTGGCCCTACTCAGCACCTCATTGTAGTAATATATCCAAGGGTAAGAGGAGGGACCTGTAAAAAGGACCCCTAGGTATATACCCTTAATATAGCTATTATATACGTACCCACTATATGGCCCATTATAGGGTAGGGGTGCCCCATTAAGGGTCCCTCCTTTTCCCCATTGAATATAGGGGCCCTAAAATCAGAATAGGGTTTGGGGTATAGTATGATACTCTAGGTGCAATCAAGAAGCCCCGCAAAATAGTCTAGGTAATTATCAAGGCCCCCATATCAGGCTTCCCAGAAGCGATCACTGATGTACTTGGCTTCTGCAGCCGCAGCATTGGGCTTTTCGCTGCCGAGCAGCTTGATGGAAAGGGCTTCGCTGGTGCTGGTCCCAGCTCGCCCTCTTCAAGGGTACCCATCGGCCGAAGAACTGGAATAGGAGTTGTATGACGAGCGTGCCGACATCAACAGGGCTGAGAACTTGGTGCCTTTGAAGCCCCAGTAGCAATTCTCTTCAAGATCATGAAAGTCTGTCAAACTTGACTTGAGAACCGACCTCCACATGCCACAACCCTTCGCTGCAAGTGCCTGAACCGTTTCGCTGAACATCAAATCCAAGGGCGGTTGCAATCAATAAAGTGGTCAGTAGTGGCTGCTTCAAACCTAAATCCGAAACCCGAACCCGAAGCCCTAAAGCGTAAAATCCAACCCTGAACCCTAGACCTTACGTCCCAAAGCCCAAACCCCAAAGCCATGACCCTACACCCACAACCTCAAGCCTAACTTTGAGACCTGGGGGGACGGCAGAAAAGAGCAGGCGACCAGTGTGGCCAAGATCCGAGTAAACCTGCGATATTCAAGGTCAGCTAGGGTTTAGGGGTTTAGGCTTTTGGGTTTGAGGTTCAGTTCAGGGCTCAAAGTTTACAGTTTAGGGCTCAGTGTGGGGTGTAGTTTGAGGATGTAGGGTTTAGGCTCCTCAGGAACGTTGGCCTGCAGAAGCCCAGAATGGGGGAATGGATTCCTATGATAATGCCTTAATCAGGGTGCGCTTATAGCAGCTCCTAAAACCCATTCCCCCATTCCCTGCTAAAAGCCAAGGAGAAAATCAAATTCAGGCCCTATCCCAGGAGGGTCGGGTTTAGGGTTTAGGGTTGAGGGTTTAGGACAACTGATAAGAACTAAACTTACGGTAGATCCTGATCCCGACCCCTGAACAGTCCATACATATGCACTCACCACTTCAACACTACCCCTGAAGGCTCAACCCTGAAACCCACTTGTTGGATCAGGGGGCGCAGCAAGTAAGGTTCTGGTATGCTACTTGGGGCTACTGGTAATTACACTTCCAAGTATGATCACCCCTTTCAGCCTACTTACCAAGTCCCATTGCATCCTTGTTTGAGCAGTCTCCATAAATGTAAGTTAGTATACTTGCCCTATTCTCAAGCTTGTTTCCTAAGCTTACCAAGCCCCATAACATGACCCTTGAAAAGCAGCCCGCTTTTCCCTAAACCCTGAAACCCTATACCCATAAACGTAAACCCTAAACCCTTAAACCGCTGTAGTCGCACCTGATCACAAGATCTGAGGTCCCCAGTCACAGTGAAGAAATACTTGGCCGGCCTGGCCAAACTGGCTAGGGTTTAGGGTTTAGGCTTCGGAAGGGTTTTAGGATTCACAGCCTTAACCCTGAATTGGACTACAGATTGATTGTCAATTATGGAATATTTTTGTTGTTTGAGTTGGGACTACAAGGCGGATGCAGTTGCTATGCCAAGTCTTCACACCTCAAAAAACCGAGCTTCAATTCGAGTTTGAACATATGTAGCCCGTAGCCCCATACTGTGGAGTCATATCCCCAGTGAGCAACACTTTGCACACGGCTGCATATGGCTAATGCAGGACTCGAGCCCCAAACCCCAAACCGACCCTTATAAAGTGGTGTGAATTATTCGAATCTCGTGTCGGGCAGATACCTTATAATATATGATAAAATCGCACAAGGACCAAAAGAAGCTGATTTTACTTACGAATTCGGGACCGTATATTATTCGATCAATGTCAAGCTTTTCTGCACATCGCCACTCTTGGTGAATGTGAGTTAGGTTTGAGGGCTTAGGGTTTGCTATTCGGTGCTCCTTCTAAATGATGGGCGATGTTGCTCGTCAATCTTTTTCGGGAAGGGTTCTAGGCTGGCGGCTCATCAGTCTTGCTAGGGCTTCGAATTTGACTCCGTACCTCCTTGCAGCTTTTACCCCATCACCCCTTTATGGGGTGTATGGTTTCGGACGCCTTACTCCTGGAATGTAGCAACTGGTTCCTCTAGCCCATCAAAGCCTGACGGTCAAAGGTCTGGGGGGTTAGCGGTTAAGGACTTAGGCGCGCGGATTGAGGGTGACGGTTGGATTCCCATCACTCCTTCGCGGACTTGCTGAATAACGCATGCTGATCATATATCGTCTGGAATAGCAAGGTGCCTTGACACACGACATAGTGTGATACTTATCGAGATGCTACGACATTTCACTGTGTTACTGTGTTACACGACATGTTACTATGTGTGGGGATTTTGAGGGATGACACTTGTGCTTCTGGCTTGAGTTGCTTTTGTTGTTCTTTTCTTCTGCCTTGCGGCCGTCCTGTCGTGTCATTGAAATGCGGTGAAAAACACACACTGCTTCAGTTTCGGTTAGGGCCTTTTTTGAGCTCCTTCAAGTTTAGGATCTAGGGTTTAGGCGTTAATTACTGCACTTCCTTATTTCCCGAGCCCTGTGCCGATAAGAACTGCGACTGCTTGTTGACAGGTGGACCGCGCGGCTTAGTGATCCAAGCCAAGCACCGGGCAAAAGAATCCCAACCATCTGCGCAAGAACTGCCCTTTTGGGAAGCTAGTCCGAGCCACCTTTCTTGATTCACGCTTCAGCAGATCCCTACTTGGAGGGTCGGGGGACTTAGTAACTGGTTATTTTAGGGACTTATAAGTACCATAACCCCAATGAGGGTCCCCTTTAGGGTACTTTTAAGTCTACTTACTACCTACTTACTAAGTCCCCCGACCCTCCAAGGAACCCGGGAAGCCCTAAAAGCCCTGGCTCTTCAGAAAAGGCACTCCAGCATGCTGGAGCGAAGAGCACTCTCCTGCGCCGTGTGGTGTATGCTTAAAGGCTAGGGTCAGAAAGACAGGTAAGGCTTTAGGACAGAGGCTTGAGGGTTTCCGGCTAAGGATGTGAGGTTTGGGGAGTACCTTCGGGTGAGCATGTGTGCGTGTAGATATGTAATGTAATGTGTGTATGGGGGTGCATGTATTTGTAGTGAATATTATTTGCTTGTCTGTTTATCTATCATCTGCCTACTTATCTATCAATCTATCCAGCTACTTATCGACAGACTTATTCACACATTTCTTTGGATAGTGCTTTCTGCCAGGGTTCGAACATTTGGATCCTTGGCCTGTGCAAAGCCTAAACACTAAACCCCGAACCCTAAACCCTAATTAAACCTCTAACCCTAACCAAGAAAACAATAAACTCTCCAGGGCTTAGAGCCTTACCCTGAACCCTAACCTCTAACCCTAAACAAGAAAACAGTAAACTCTCTAGGGCTTAGAGCCTTACCCTGAACCCTAATCAAACCTCTAACCCTAAACAAGAAAATAATAAACTCTCTAGGGTTTAGAGCCTTGCCCTGAGCCCTCCGAAACCCGCAAGCAAACCCACGGCGGACAGACTCGCTCCTTGTAGTGCTCCAACATGAGTTCCAGGAAAGCCTCGAAAAAGCACCCAAAAACTGCAAGTTCTTCTAGGATTTTAGGGGCTTAGGGTTTAGGGTTTAGGGCTTAGCCTGGATACCTGGGGAACTAGGGATTGGGACATGCAAACACCAGGAAGCTTGAAGCCTCTGACTTTGATATTGCCGCAAATCCCTGCAACCAGTGAGCTAGACCTGCTCCGTAAATCCCTATTT
Source organism: Symbiodinium sp. CCMP2592 (assembly GCA_905221615.1). Classification (NCBI taxonomy): domain Eukaryota; class Dinophyceae; order Suessiales; family Symbiodiniaceae; genus Symbiodinium; species Symbiodinium sp. CCMP2592. The sequence continues at coordinate 903,024 of CAJNDT010000335.1, forward strand.
CCCTATACATTGTAACATAAACCCAGCCCAACCAAACACGATCTAAACCAGTCCCTCCGCCGGAGGCCCTCCCAGAACTTCCGACATGACAAGAGAGTGCATTCAGCAAGCCTTACACTTGAACCAAATGACAGTCCTGGCCGGCAATGCCCAAGTCAAAAAGTAAATGACCGCGCTCCGTGGTTCACGTTTATGACCATCGGTAGCTCGCCCTGAAAGTCGTCGATCTCGCCGAACACAGATTGTGAATGTCTGCCGGTTCTGTTTCTGCGATCAGCATGTCAGGGCTGAGCTTGTGAGCGGCGGGCTCTGCAGCACGCTGCGGCCGAAGATGTACATGCGTCCCTCTGCCACCCGTGGACGTACGAAAGCCATCTTCCCGCACAGGGCCGTCACCAGGCCAACCAGCTGTCGGCATACTAGTAAAGCCTGCAACCTTCAGGGTGCAAGGTTTTCCGATTTCGGGTTTCCGGGTTGAGCGCTTCAAGGCTTGAGACTTCCAGGAGTTCGGAAACTGGGTCCCACACCATCATGAGGTGATGAATCTTTATCTTAAGACTTGGGTGGTTGTCAAAATGAGGGTCCCTGTTTGGGTCCTTATTATAATAAGGCACCTAATATTTAGGGTACCCAGAAGGGGACCATAATTTTGACAACAAGCCACTTCGCTGCTTCTAACCCCCTAGCACTAGCACTAGAAATTAGGCCCTGAGACCCACACCCCACACCGCCAATGCAAAGGCTTGACTAGTTTGGGCAGCCCCGACCATGCAAACCTTGGAATTTTAACTGAGAGCCCTGACTTTGTTTTGGGGGTCGACCCGATCAAGGAAAAAACTAATCGTTTTTTGGGAGGGGGGGAAGCATGGCTTCCGCAACTACAGAAAGGCTTGAAGGGGCCCAAATGCAAGACATTGCGAGGCCACCTTTGAAATATCAGATCGTACCATATCTTCACAAATTTATGTTAAAACTTATTCAGCAAGAAGAGACTGGGTCTAGGGTTGCTTACCTAAGCGTTTATCTGGGGAGGCCAGGCCATCAACTCTGTGAGGCTGGTGGAGCCCAGCAAAGTTTCAAGGGCCGGCCGGGCGATTTCTGCACTTCCTACAGCCATATTACTAGGCTTCGTCCCCGGCCGGGCATAGCCCAGGCTTCCTCCCTCGCCCGAGCCCGCCCCCAAAAGCACCATTTTACTCAATCCGACTCAATCCTTGTATTCTTTGGGGCCATCAGCCCCCTTACATTACAGTCCTAAACATTAAACCCTATACCATAAAACCCTAGACCCCAAGACTTCACATTACAGTCCACACTACAGTCCAAGCACTAAGCCAGACCATGCCCTGAATACCAAACCCTGAATCCCAGCTCCAGGATGTCAATAACAGGTTTAGGGTGTAGGGCGTAGGGCCTAATCCCTGACCCCCAAACCTCTTGATGCCCAAAGCTACGCCCGTCACCCTCATATGATTACCATAAACACTGAACGCTAAAACCTTACACCCCGAACCGGCCTAACCGAACCCTATGGACCCGGGAAGCCTAAACCTGCACTGTAGCACCCCCAGAGCCCCCACGTAGAAGCACTCCAACGCATCGGCATCATCGAGGAACAGCCGGTTCTGACCTCTGATGGGGCGATTTAGGGCGTGTGTGGAAGAGCAAGGACCATTTGGCTCTGCTTTGGCTTCGGGGCTTAGGAGCACGAGCGCGTTGAACGTAGTATCCAGAAGGCAGAAGAAGGAATGAGAAATAAAGAAAGAAAATAATCATGGCCGATGAACGTGGAGATGACGATAAACACATGACGATGGCGAGGATGATGATGATGATGAGGAGTAGTAGGAGGAGGAGGGGGAGAAGGAGGAGGAGGAGGAGGACGAGGACGAGGACGAGGATGAGGGCGGGGACGAGGATGAGGACGAGGACCAGGACGATGATGATGACGGCCGGTTACGATGAATGACTGAGCAAGCCGTGACCCTGAAACCCTAAACCGAACTGAACTTCTCCAAGTACAGCTGCAGCAAACACTAGGAACCCTACCAGCCCCCCCAACATCCCCTTAAACCCTAAACCCTCATCCATAAACACCCTAAGCAGAATCTCCGCGAAGCCCTGCTTGCCTGGCTCCGGCTCAGATGCCCCGGTGCCCGCATGGCCTTGCCGTCACCGAGAAGGCTCAGGGTTTAGGGGTTTAAGGTTTAGAGGCTTAGGGCTTAGGGTGTAGGGTCGTCCGGGCATTCAGATGCGGATTGTGGGGGTTTAGGGCTTTCAGGTTGCAAGCCTTTGGCGTTAGGGCTTTAGGGCTTTAGAGTTAAGGGTTTTTGTGCTTTACGATTCGGGCTTTGGGGCTTTTGGGTTTATTGAAGGGTTTTAGGGTTGCGGGGTTAAGGGTGTAGGGTTTCAGGCTTCGGGCTTTTGGATTTTGGGTTGCCCCGAACCATAAAGCCCAGCTTTTGGTTCGGGGTTCAGCGGTTTTACGAGTTTAAGGCTTGGGCTCGGCCCTAAAACCCCAAAGCCCTACCCTAACCTACCCAAACCTACTTTCTGTTGGATCGCATTATGCTCCCTAACATGGAATTTGCAGAAAACTACAGACAAACTAGATGGTAAACCCGAAAACCCTGAAACCTAAACTGTCGATCGACCGCTTTTGCAAGAGTTGAAACAGGCAGCAGGTATTGGGATGTGTCTCTGTGGCAGAGTCAACCACGGCCCTGTCGCACCTGGAGACCCGCAGGGCCCCTCAATGAAGGAATAGCAAAGGGTTTGGGTTCCCTGTTAAGGCTTGAGGGCTTAGGGCTTCGGGTTCAGGGTTTAGAACTGAGGGCTTGGGGCTGAAGGCTTAGGGTTCAGCAGGGTTGAGGGTTTAGGGTTTAGTGGAGGCTTTCAAGAATGACATGGGGGCCTGAACAGGTGGAATGCGGAGTTGGGGAACATGTAATGTAGATGTACAAAAGAATCTTGAGGAAGAGTACTACAAACTATCCATGCTCTTCCTAGAACTTGAGGTGCTACCTAAAACCTTCTGGCAGTTCTCTAAGAGCCTGGTACATATATCACGAATACAAAAGCATATGGTTCAAGGCGTAAGGTGCAATCCAAGACCTCCTGATCCCTCAACCCCTAAACCCCTAAACCCTACACCCTAAACCCCTAAACCCCCAAACCCCTAAAACCTAAACTTCCTAACAGCAGGGACTTTCAGAGTCTCCGAGAACCTGGTCCCAAGCAAGACCAAGCCTTGAGGAAATATGAATCTAGGGGCCTTAATAATTAGAATAGGCTTCCTTTAAAGCTCCTTAAAGGCTACTATAAGGGTAGGGAGGGATCTATAATAGGGATTTAGTCCAGGGGCCTTAATAATTGGAATAGGACCCCTCTAAAATCTGGTTCCTTTTACAGGTGCCTATAAAGGGTCTATAAGGGTTACTATAAGGATTGTAAGATTTTCGGGGCCTTAATAATTAGAATATTGTTTGAGGGAATATTACTGAATTATTATACCAAGGAGACCCCAAAATGGTATAGGTAATCATTAAGGCCCCTATTGTTAAAAATGGAAGTTTCTCCGGCACTGGCTTCCTGGACCCTGAATTCAGGCTTGAAGGGGGTAGGTTTCTTTTTGAGGGCTTAGGGTTTGATGGCCTTAGGGTTTTAGGGTAGGGTGTTCTCGTGCCTTCGGGCATGTAGAAGCCTCAATCTCCCCAAGGTTCCTCCGAGATTTATAGCGGCATAAGTTCTCCCCAAAACCATACTCGATGTACTAAGGCTCCTAGAATAGGCAGACTGCCAGATCCCACGTCTTCTGCTGTTTATCGGATCAGGCCTTCAGCTGTGTCCTGCGATAGCACCATTAGCTGTTGCGCTTGGGGTTAGGGTTTAGGGTTCCGGGAATGGGGTTTGTGAGTTCTGGACTCCACCGCTGCAGCCATAAGAGAAACCGAAGCCCTAAAACCCTGAAGCCCTAGTACTCTAAATCCCCAAAGACCTCAGGCCCTATACCCCAGAGGGTCCAGGAAGCTTGAGAAACTACGGCTGATGGACAACTCCTGCACTGTCCAGAATGACGACTAGACCTGAACTTTAGAGCTCAGGGTTAGAGGTCTGAGGAGAAAATCTACATTGTTTCCAACGATAGCCCTATACCCTGAACCCTATGTGATGCAGGATTCTGTCCATCAGCCGTATCATCCGGTATTTGCAGTATTTGAACATTCGCTGCCCTGGCGGAGCTTCCAACGAGCAGATTTTATCATACGGGCCCTTAGGACGGTAGGGCGGAGGGTGGTAGGGGAGGGGACTAAACCCTAAACCCTAAACACCAGGCTATACTTCCTGGGACAAGCCTTACTAGGTCCTTCAAGGCCTCCTCCCCCCCCTAGGATTTTAGGATCTGCCACCTAAGGCCTCCATGCATCATGTTGCTTAGAGTTGTTCAAAGTGTCTGGGAGTTTTAGGTCCTAGGATTTCGGTGCTGAATATAGGGGCCCGTAACAAGTACCTATACTATTTTGGGGGTTCCGTATTATGAATATGGTGTAACGGGCCCAAAACCCTATTCTAATTATTATAGGGAACTCCAGAAAGTTGGAATATGGTTTCATGGTAGGATACCCTATAATTTACCATAGAAGGGTTAGGATAATCAGATTCCAACTTTCTGGCTTTTACCTTAAGGCCCTAAATTAGGGTTTAGGGTTTTCGACTGAAGGTTTAGGGTGTTGGGCTTTACGCCTCGATTTGGTTTGGGGTTTCAGGGTTACACGGTTACCCTTTATCCAACATGTACGGCAGATCCAGAAGCATAAACCCTAAACCCGAAAAGCCCTAAACACCCTAAAACCCTGAACACCCTAAACCCAACACCGTAGTCACATGTGGATCCGAGAATGGAATACGAAACCACAGCTTCCAAACCAGAAGCCCGGACAAGTCTGGTTGAGGTTACGGGATGGGGCTTAGTACGAGGGCCTAAGGGGGCCTGCAAAACAAGAATACGTTTGTGAGGGTATGTGATAGCAGGGTTTAGGGGTACGGAAAAGTATAGTTGTCCATTGCAGTTGGGACATGGGGTTTAGGAGCGGAATTCATCGTTGCAGCTCCCCACGGGACGTTGATCAAAGCTGTTTCCTGCTTACCTAGCGGGGGGGCTGGCACAGTTTCCGAGACCCCCTGGTTTCACTAGGTTTGGGTTTAGGGCTTAGGGTTGCATAAGAGATCTAGTAAACGGGCGTGAATGACTAGAACAAGGTTTCGGGCCACAGGGAATTATTCAGGCATCTATTGCACTTCTTTGATCCTTGCGGGGGTCTAGGCTACCGGTTCTCCTGGGTTCTCGTTGAACTGCAACTAAGTTGCCATGGTAAGACTTGCTTAAGATCTTGGTTTAAGCAACACCCACGAACAGCAACCATGAGTCCTTGATCCAATACACGCTGCAAACCCAAAACTGCGTTGATTAAGTTCCCACAAGAACCCAGTCTTGGCATACAGGAGAAGCATTTCCAGGTGATGTTTTCGAGCTCCGAACTTGCAAAAAGACTGTTATCAGGGTCGTGGAAGGGCTCCTATACGGGCGCCTGAGGATGTAGGACTTTAGTGCTCCGAGGCTTAGCCAGTATTCGGTTATAAGGTTAGGGCTTCAGCGGCAAGGGAGGCAAGGGTTGAAGGGTTCAGTTGAGAGGGGCTCGGGCCCAAAGCTAGTCGCAATCTAGGGATTCGAAGGGGCATAGGGTTTAGGGTTTAGGGTTTAGGGTTTAGGGTTTAGGGATGTTCTAAGTGTCTGGCGTGGTTTAGGGTTTAGCGTTCATGGTTTTGGGGTTTAGGGCTGGAGATGCCCGAGGCGAAAGAAGGCAACAACCCTTAAAACCTTATAAACCCTAAGCTCTAATGTAGCAACCTGATTAGAAAACCTTGGGCCTTTTTATGAAACCTACTATTTTAAGGGCTGTAGGCCCAGGGTTTCTTAATCCGGTTCCTACATTACCTCGAACCCTGCATCGTAAATTACGTGGAACTTTCGGGTAGAACGTGGGGCATCCTGGGACTCTCAGTGCGAAGAGTCTTTCGCTCATGGGTTTAGAGCTTACTGTTAACGGTTCAGGGTTTAGGGATTTAATTTAAAGTTAAAATCATAGGGAAACCATATTAATTACTACTATCGACCCCGATTATGGTAACTTAAACCAAGCTCCCTAACAAGAACCCACTGGTGTTCAGGGTTCAGGAGGCTTCAAGGCTTTGTGGCTATAGGGTTTAGGGTTCAATGTAGGAACCTGATTAAGAAACCCTGGTCCTATAACCCCCCAAATAGTAGGATTCATACAAGGGACCCCAATAAAGGCCTAAGGTTTCTTAATCAGGTGACAAAGAAAGCCGGAAACCCGATCAGGTTTAGGATGACACGATAAGAGCTTCAGGGATTCTACTTGAGATTCTCCACAGTTCGCTCCGGAGCTCGACCATACGGCGTGGCTGAGTTTGGGAATCGGTCGGAATCCAGTCAAGCCTGTTGCCGTACTGTGCTGTTTAGCACCTGCAGGGGGGGGGGCTTCCAGAGCAAGAGCTAGAAGTGTATTAAGTATAACAAGTACAGCAAGGGAAGTAAGTAGTATAGACAGCATAGTAAGCTTAGGCAGTCTAGTAAGTTTCAGAAGAACGAAAAGCATGATCAGTATAAGTATAACCAGGCCGGATTCCGCTGTGTCACAACAAGCTACCACGGCTCGGGAGGGCCTGTTAGCAACACCAGGAGGATCCACTGCTTGGAAGCTCGGTGTACTTTCAGCTTTCGGCAGTCACGGGGTTAGGGTTAAGGGTGTAGGGTTTGGGGCTTACTCTTCGGGTATAGGGCTTGGAGTGTTTAGTCTAGGGTTTGGGAGTTTGGGGTCGAGGGTACGGTTATCGGCTTTGTAGTGTAGCGCATACGCGGGCTACCTAGCTACCGGGGCTTAGGGGTTGCAAGTGTCCTTGGTGTGCCCAAAGAAGGTCCTAGGTCTAGTCCCACGAGCTTCCAGGCACAAAACGAGTCACCGTGGGAGAAGCTTCGCACACGGTGGATTCAGGAGTTTGGGGCTAGGCCCCAATCCCAAACCCTGATGGGGTTTCAAGGCATAGCGGTCTAGAGACTGTGCACCTGTGTCTTGCAGAAGTTCTTTTGGTTGGGCTTTCAACATGTGGGCTGAATGGCAAAACCCAGTTCCATCATGAACGCCTGAAGCTTTACACGACATCGTCAGATTTTGCAGGACCTCTTGCCTGCCGCGAACCGCAAAGTTCTGAAAATGTTCACTCCACGCGTGTTACCATATCAGTACAGGTGCCACGCTTATCTTGTCGGTTGAACACACCGGCCGCAGACAGGAGCGCCACCATCAGCGCGACCGTCAGTACCGGCGAGAACTGTGGTATGACCGTGCGGCTACCCGATCACACCAAATCATCATCATCATCATCACCATCATCATCACCATCATCATCTTCACCATCATTATCATGATCAGGATCATCATAGACATCAACATCATCATCACCGGCAGAAGCAGCAGCATTGTCTTCACCACCGTCGTCGCCACCACGGTCTCAGCAAGTAGATACTTGCGAGAGGAAAAACTAAGAGAACGAAGAGATTTCAATAGCGGATGTCAATATTGAAGCAATCGATGAACTAGCCGAGGTGGCATGGTCAAGACAAGCACGAAAAGGAGACTGCACCGCATCTTTCGTGACAAATGAGCCCGTAACGAGGCTGAAAAGCCTGGTTATGATAGTAGAGGTAGCAGAGTAGACGATGATTTGATCTGCCACTTTCGGATAAATCTAGACTCAAGGTTTAGGGTTCCGAGTTTATGGATTTAGGGTTTAGGGGTTTACGGGCTTAGGGTCCTTAGGGTTTTAGGGGTTAGGGTTTTGGGTTTAGGAACTGAGCCAAGCATGGCCGGAATATCCTCCCGCGCCTTCGCACGGAAGGATGCGGTGAGCCCTGGTCGCTGGACGATTCGGGCACACATCGCTCGGATGGAACCCGAGCTCTCGTCATGATCAGTTTTTTTACAGGGGCCTGAACAGTTTTGATAGGGTTTTGAGCTCCTTTATGACCCTCGAAACGTTTTGGGTAGCTATTGACTCTTCAAAAGTAATTCCTAGACCGTAAAACCTGCAAGCTTTCAATCCAACCAATGGTAATCTAGCAGAAGCTGAAATAATTGCCACCACAAGAATCCGAGGCAGCATTGCCAGATGGAAGTCCATACTCAGTATGACCAGAAACCAAGAACAGTCAAAAAACCAAGGGTGGAAAATCGAAGAAGAACGAGAGCTGGACAAGGAGACGGAGGCGTAGACTGGCAAGATCCGGCTTTAAGCCATTGAACCTCGAACCCTGGACTCTAAACCCCAAGCCCACGACCCTCTTGAACACTATATGCAACTAAAAGGCCTCCTTGTCAAACCCCGGCAAAACCCCCCAAACCGTAACATCTTATCCTAAACTCCACTAGCTGGCCTTCCCTCGGGATCCATCAGCGAGGCTATTTGGTAACTGGAAAGACTGCGACCCCCCGGCTGCGTTCAGATCTAGGGTTTAATGTGGGAACCTGATTGAGAAACCTGGGGCCTTTACTAGGGCTCCTTATACGAATCCTACTCTTTTGGGGTTATAGACCCAGGGTCTCTTTGTCAGGTTCCTACATTAGTGTTTTTGGTTAACGCTCTGCAACGGTTCGTACGGAACGCATAAGGGCATTAGAAGAGCTTTGTCAGGGCTTTTCAGAATTATATAATCTATAAGGGTGTCACGGGGTCCGCAAAGGGCTCGATAGTGGCCTAAATACCAGGACTAATGGTTAATAAGGGGCTCTTATTAATTAAATTGTCAGAACTCCCTAAGATCCATGGTTAGGGCCTCGTCCATAGGTTCAGAACCATGAAAGCTACAGGTTCAACGATTAACTCGCACCTTGCCTAAGTATTGGTTTGGGCTTGGTTTCGAACATCGTAATCTCATTCCTTAACTTAAACCCTAAACTATACAAGCCCCAAAGCCCAACCCTGTAAACACTAAACCTTAACCTGCTAGAACAGCCGGAAGAAGCTGCATAGCATCTCCCTTCTTTATGCTCCTGCTGTACCCCCGTTGGTCAGAATTTATCGCTGACGGATTTCTTTGCAGATTTTGGATTGGCGGTGCTTGGGTCGAGCTTCAACAGAACTCGACCCGAATGGGTTTAGGGTTAGGGAAAACAGTTTACGGTGCGGTTGCATTTCAGGTCTGTGGGTTGAGGATTTACGCGTCTGGGGTTTATGGACGTGAGGAAGCGGATCTGTCACGCTTTTGGGATAAGTGTTCAGGAGTTCTTCCTAAACCCCGAGCACTACACCTTAAACCCTAAACCCTAAGCACCAAACCCTAGATCTTAATTAAACCCTTCAACCCGTAGCACCAAGCCCTAAAACCTTAACTCTGGTGGGTATTGGGGCGCTCTTGGGGTGTCGGGCTTCGAAGCCTTCCAGGCTCGGCACAGCCATCAGCCACATGCCATCAGATCGCGAAAACTCATGACTTCGATACTGCCTGGGAGATAAGGCTCCGTGACACAGAAACTGGCTTAGAGCTCGGGATCTAAACCCCGAAGGGCTCAGGACTTGGGGCTTACCAGAGGGTCAAAAGTCTAAAGACACAAACATGCTGGCATCTGGTTTTGGATACGATCCTCTACAAGGTCTTTGGGTCTACGTGGACCCTTAGGGGACCAAGCGTGGGGCTTGCGGGTGCGACGTTGAGCAAGGAGTTGAGGCTTAGGGCTTCAGGATAGGCTTTAGGATTTACGGCTGCGTTTGTCAGCAGCAGATTGACATTGTACTGATTTGGCGAAGCGGATTGGGAAACAACTGTGGTTCAAGGAGGGCCTTTCGCCAATGTTACCGAGTGCGCTCAAGATACTCATCCTGAGCATGACAGTGCCCTCTATAAACCCTGGCCGGAACGCCAAAAAGCTGAAATGAAGCCAAAGCCTGCACGAACCTCGCCAGTCGGGTAAATTTCTGGAACCACAACCCGAAGTGCAAAATCCCATCGATTTTCGAGCTGTGGACCACGGAGGAGGTCGATGACGTTCTGTGTGTTTTCCTGGTCTTTCAGCACTGGATCCAGACGTTGACGAAGTTGAGGTCTAGCGTTAAGGGTTTGGGGGGGCCTTCCGACGTCCTCCGACTCTGACAATGAACTCTAAAGCCAGAACCAGGACCATAAACCGCTCCGACTGTCACTCCCTGACTCTATCTCGGACTCATTCACTCCTAATTTACATCTGTCTTACTGATACTTAGTAGAAGTAGTTGTAGTTGTAGTTGTAGTAGTAGCAGTAGTAGCAGTAGTAGTAGTAGTAGTAGCAGCAGTAGTAGTAGTAGTAGTAGTAGTAGTAGTAGTAGGAGTAGTCGTCGTGGTAGTAGTAGTAGTAGTAGTAGTGGCAGCAGTAGTCGTCGTAGCAGGAGTAGTAGTAGTAGTAGTAGTAGTAATAGTAGTAGTAGTAGTAGTAGTAGTAGTAGTAGTAGTAGTAGTAGTAGTAGTAGTAGTATTAGTAGTAGTAGTAGTAGTAGTAGTAGTAGTAGTAGTAGTAGTAGTAGTAGTAGTAGTAGTAGCGGTAGTCGTAGTTCTAGTAGTAGTCGTCGTCGTGGTAGTAGTAGTAGTAGTAGTAGTAGTAGTAGTAGTAGTAGGAGTAGGAGTAGGAGTAGGAGTAGGAGTAGGAGTAGGAGTAGGAGTAGGAGTAGGAGTAGGAGTAGGAGTAGGAGTAGGAGTAGGCGTAGTAGCAGTAGCAGTAGCAGTAGTAGTAGTAGTAGTAGTAGTAGCAGTAGTAGTAGTAGTAGTAGTAGTCATACTAACACTACTACCTCTACCACTACCACAGCCAGCTACTACTCCTTCCCCACTAAATTGGCTGGGTGTCTGTATGGGCTGCCTCTTGTGCAAAATCCAGTGCAGAGCGCATCTTTGATGTCTTCCGCCTGTGTACAGGGCTTTCAGAAGCTTGACCCTAAACGGCCCTAAACCCCCAACCTCAAGCCTGAATCGTACAACCTGCACTCTCGTCCTAAACTCTACAGCGTGGTCTTGGTACCATAGAAACCTAATTTATGAGACTAAGCTAAGACTTGGGGAGAGTCTCTATACAGTAGTTTAGTACGCCCGGCGAAACCCTCATAGTACTGCGGTTGAAATCACACATCTGTGACACATAAAACTATTTTGGTTTGAAGACGTGCGAGATGCTCATGAATTGGAGGAAGGATATGGGTAGTTCTCTGAGCTAGGGCCACTTCCTGGAATCCCAGCAGAGAACCTTACTCTTACAACGAGAACTAAATCCCGAAACCCCTTCACCCCTGAAACTTCGACCCTAGACCTTTGAACTACCCAGACAGCACACTCAACTTATCGTGCAGCTGACCCTAGGCTTCAAGAACCCCTATGTAACCTGCAAAAGCCCTATTCAGAAATGAAAGGAACGCAAGAAAAAACTATCAGCCTAAGACACACTTCTGCAAGTCAAGAAAAACTCAACCTTCCTTCCCGAAACAGTGATCCCACGAAGACCGAAGCTAACGCTACCAAACTTTATGAAAGACCTGGATTTAGGATTTAGAGTCTTCTGGGTTGGCCTTTAAACACCCTAAAAAATATTTATATATAGGGTCCCTTATAAACACAAATAAGGAAGATGAAAAATGTCCCAAAATCCAACCTAGTCTTTTAGGGTTTAGGCGAGTTTAAGGCTCGGGGTTTAGGGCGTTGAACCTTAGACCCGAAAATACTCCACGCTTCACCCTGAACAAACCGAAACCAGAACTCAGAACTGCAAAATGACCCCGACCCCGCCAGAAACCTTGAAAACGTCTGAAGCTGAAAGCTGTATGGATGGCCTGGACATCATAAGCTGAAATCTGAACCACCCCTCAACCCTTAATATGCATTAATCGATACCGCCCTAAACCCAACACACCCTAAACCACGAAAAAAATGCAACTACTCTTCGTCCCACCTGGGATTAGCCTTGGCAATGACCAACATCCTTACCACCTCGTAGTTCCTTCGGGGGCAATCGACGGGTTGGGGGTTTAGGGTTGACGGCGAGTCTCTGGGGCGCCAGATAGATGCTTCAGGGTTTTAGTGCCTTAACAACGGCTTGCAAGAGTCTGGGAAGGTTCCATACGGTTCTGAAATGGCTTATAAGGCTTCGAGCTTCCTAAACCATACAGCCTGAAACCCTTAACCCCCAGCCGCTGTCGGGGGCTCGTAGGGTTTTGGGGTGCGACTCCAACTTTGCAGTTTGGGTGTTCCGGGCCCTTTGGGGGATTTCGGCGAGTTCAGCTGCCCGAGATCTCTCTCCTTCTACACCGCCGTCGGGCTTAGATTATTTCTTGCGGGATTCAAGTTTTGCAAGAGCTTTCGCGTTCAGGAGTTGAGGAGTTTCGGGTTTAGGGTTTAGGAGTTTAGGAGTTTAGGAATTTGGAGCGCAGGAGTTTAGGAGTTCAGGGGTGTAGAGTTTGGGGTGTTAGGGTTTCGTGAGGAGATTCGAAGGCTTCGAGGAACCGATCTCCGACTACTATCCGATAAGGGAGTTTCCAAAAATTAGGGGTACCTTTTTGGAGGTCCTTATAATAAGGATCCTACTATTTAGGGTACTAGATTAGGGTCCCCTATTTTCGGAAACCCCCATAAGGGGGTTGCACGGTTTGCTCTGAGTGGCGTAATATAGGGGCCTTTAATGTTTAAGAACGAGGTTTTGGGACATATTTCAACAATAACTATAGTAATGATAACCATGATAACCATACTGAGTCTACTAAGGATTACTAAGGAACCGACCCAAACAAAATTGGTTATTTAGGCCCCATAAACCATAGACTGTGGCCGTGGCCAAAACCTACCTTTTTAAGGAACCAAATACAGACAACATCATAAGGAACCTAAACAAGTAGGTCTTCTCGACTGCAGGTAAACCCTATCCAAGGGTAAAAGGAGGGACCCTTAATAAGGGCCCCCTAGGTATATACCCTTAATATAGCTATTACATACCCATTATATAGCCCATTATAGGGTAGGGGTCCCCATTAAGGGTCCCTCCCGTTCCCCTTTGACCCTAGATTGCTCCGGTTGTCTGGGCCCTTGGGTTTCTATCGGCTGTGGGGTTTCCACCCCTCAGAAACCCGAAGACTTCGACCCTAGGCCCCAGACCATTCCCAAATCATAAAGCCGTAGAGTTTATGTAGAGCTTGGGATTCAGGGCTTAGGGCTTAGAGTTCAGGGTTTAGTGGCACCCTAAACCCTGAAACCCAAACCCTAAACCCTAAACCCTCAAACTGAGAACAAACCCTTAACTTTAAACACAAAAACCCGAAAACAAACCAAAACCGGCCAATAGCATGTCTAAAGTAGGAACCTGATTAAGAAACCTTGGGCCTTTATAAGGGTTCCTTTAAAGGGTACTATAAGAGTACCATAACCGACGGGAGTCCCCAGCTGCGAGGCCAAGTGGATGGGATACACAACTTCAGTGCTCGACCTAAGCTCTGCGGATTTGGGGTTTAGGGTCAGGGTTTAGACCTAAGCTCTGCGGATTTAGGGTTTAGGGCTTAGACCTAAGTTCTGGGTAAAGAGGCGGGAGAAGGGGTCGGAAAGATTCGGAATACTCTTGTCTTGGACCCAAATATAGTTATACCATGTTATACCCTTATAAAATTCAATGTACCCCCAAGCCCTAATCTAACTTGAAGGCCCTGTATTGGATGGATTGAGGATTTCGCGGGGGGTAAGGTTAACGGTTAACGGGTATTTAGGATATCATCAAGTGTAGCTAGCGGAGTGCAGAGTTTCAGAGGCTCGGGCTTTGCGGAAGTAGGGCTCAGCAACTAGATTTGGAAGATGTGGGGTCGTCCATATCATGGCATTTAGTGATTCAGGGTTGGTTGAGAATTGCATCTTCAGGGTTGATGGTTGTGGGTTTAGGGCTTGAGGGTTCCAGATCTTTCAAGCTCTACTCTTTCGGTCCTGGGGTTCGGGGGGTTAAAGTTTGGGGTTCAGGGTTGGAGAACTCGGGGGAGGATGCTTGAAGGTCTAGTGCTTGGCTCGGGGTCTTAGGCAATTGGGTCTGAGGTTGAAGGTCTAGGTGTGAGCTACTCCTAAGTTTAAGCGATTGGACCCAGGACCCTAGACTCGGATATAAAGTTGGTCGTCTAGGATGTAGGGTTTAGGATTTAGGATCTAGGCTTGGGGTTGGGGTGTGCAGCTTACGATTTGGAGGGCTCAAGACCGGAACCCAACTTCGTAAACCCTAACCTAACCCCATACCCCATTACCAGAACGTCCACAAACTTCTTCCTAAACCCCAATTCCTAAAGCCTCATTCCTAAACCCTAATTCCTGAACCGGATCTAGTTCCTAAGTCCTATTTCCTGAAGCCTCATTCCTAAGCCCCGCTTCCTGCAGCCTAATTCCTCAGCTGAAATCCTGAAGCCTAGTTCCCAAACCTGCCCCCTAAAGCCTGTTTCGTTGACCTAGTTCCTAAAGCCTGTTTCGATTCCTAAGCCTAAGCCTGATTTTCTACACACATGCAACACCTACGTTCTAACCTTCTTAGTCCTGGTTCTTGAAGCCTATTTCCTAACATGTAAATCCTAGACCTTACTTCCTAAAGCCGAATCCGTAAACCCCAATCAGGAACTGGTGATTAGGGTTCTGGGTTTTAGATTTATGCAACATTTTCTTGACATGTAAGCCTTCCGTATAGCACGAGTCATTGCCGTAGAACACATCTGCCTTGGTTACTGCCCCCCATACAGTAACAGTCTATGATAGGGCTCCTATTAAGGTCCTAATATATCTACATTATGAACATTATCCAACTGTTACTGAGTGGGGGCAGTACCCAACATCTACCCCACCTTGCTGGACGAAGCGAGTCGACGTGACACCACGACTTTGCTCCAAGTCGTGCAGGATCGCTGAGACGTTGACCGCCGTTTTGGCATAGTCTGCCAACAGTGCCAGCTGATCGTTGCAGCAGCACGCAGCCAATCGCAGATTGCAATTGAAATGAAGTGCAAGTTCGACACAACCTAAAACCCCACAAACCCTAAGCCCCTAAACCCTAAACCCATTACCCCTAACCCTCAAACCCTAAGCCCCTACAAAGCAAGGCCGCTAGCTTAGGGACCTGTGGGATCAAGGTTTCGGGTTTACGGTTTCGGGGCTATTGGGGGGGATTAGGGGGACGAAAGGATTTCGAGTTCAGGGCTTTAAGGGCTTTAGGGTTGAGGGTGCAACTTTAGGGTCTTAGCACTTTGGTGTTTAGGATGCTCAGGTTCTGGGTTTAGGGGTTTAGGGATTTAGGGTTTAAGGTTTTTTTTGTTTTTAGGGTTTAGGGTTTTAGGGTTCAGGGTTTAGGGTTTAAGGTTTAGAGTTTTAGGGTTTAGGGTTTTAGGGTTTAGGGTTTAGGGTCTTAGGGTTAAGGATCGAAGACCCCAAGCCCCAAACCCCGGAAGCCGGAAACTCCCAGCTCTTCCACCCCAAATCCCCCAGTTCCCCTAAAGTAAAAGCCAGAAAGTTGGAATATGATTATCCTAACCCTTCTATGGTAAATTATAGGGTATCCTACCATGAAACCATATTCCAACTTTCTGGAGTTTCCTATAGTTCCCCTGGTTCCATAAACTTGACCCTTCTTGTAGGAAGGAAAGACAAGAAATCTTTTTTTACGGGCCCTCTTTCAGCATATTCGGACACCCAAACTACTGAAGCAATCAGGATAAACCCTGGACCCTAAAACACTAGACCCTAAACCGACTATGTAAAGCCCCACACTCTGAATCCCAGCAGCCACAGCCATCGTTCTCCGTGACGTGGCTCGTCAACTCCCGCGAAGTCGTGGCTAGCTAAAAATGCCTGCCTGGCGGAAGCTTAAGGTTAAGATGTCAGGGTTCGTTCAGGATTTCGGGCTTTTTTTTAATATTGCTATCAATATAAACGAAAAATTCTGAAAATATTCTATTATTTCTTTTTGATGTTTATGAACTTTGGAGTGCTGGGCCTCGGGTTCTGGGTTAGTAGGTGTCCAGGATTCCGCATTGAAAAGCCCACCGCTCTGTGCATGACCTAGGGCTTCGACCATTCTACGGCAAGGCTGTCTTCAACCTTCCTTGAACCCTCCGGTTCAAGGTTTTGTTTGGAATTTAAAGATGAAGCAGCAGGAGTATCTGATGTGATGGTTTTTAGATGTCAGTATGTGACACACCTGATTAGGTCAGGACGGTCAGGACCTAAGGGTCTGAGGGTGGGATGCTCATAAATATCGCAGCATGATTTCGGGCAGGAACGTGGGAAGATGCACAAGATGTGAAGTATTGGCAGCCCTCACTCACATTCTGAACCACTTCTAAACACCATTAACAGAGGGACCTTAACAATTAGACTAGGGTTTGGCGGTATATTATACTATAAGTAACTAATAAGGAACCCCCAAACTAGTATTGGTTATTATCTAGGCCCCTACATTATGCAGGTTCACATGACCGCCGCCTGGAGCTGGCGGAAGAAGCACAATCCAGAGTCGCCCTAAACAGTTAGAACCGGGTTTTGGGCCCCCCCACCACCACCATTACATATTAGGGATCTTAAAAGGTAAAAAGGAACTACAATGGAGACTATAGGTAAACCCTAAAAACCCTACCACCACCGCCACCACCACCGCCACAGCCGACAAAAGGCTCATCATTGCGACAGTCACTTGCAGTTTAGGATATCTCGGGTCCTTATAGCAGGGAATTTCCCAGTCCGAGGGCTTGCCCAAGATGAAGTTTAGGGTTTGGGGCTTAGTGTTTAGTCCGCACTACGTCGTAGAGACTATGCGTACTTATGAACCTAGAACTACGTATAACTAGGTAGCAAGTAGGGTTGCTGCTCGTAGTGTTATATACTTCTGAATAGCTTCTACGAAATACCTATTGTTGTAGTCATTCAGTTTGGGGCTAATGTTTTGGATTTTGTTGAAGACTTTCTTGACAAGAAAACATATCTTCCCGAAACAACCTAGCCGAGTCGCAACACCTCCTGCTTCTGCCTTGGTACAAGAGGCAAGAACACGCGGGAATTCCGGGAGATGGGTCGTTAAGAGGTCCATGCAGCCTCAGCCTAATCTGTGAAGCCTCGACCCTGAATCCAAAACCCTTAACATACTCTGCTTCTAACGGTTTAGGACATGGGGTTTAACGCTTAGGGTACACTCTCCTTCTGATGGTTCGAGTTCCTTCTTCGAGGATTCTCTCAACTACTATCCAGATATGAAACCTACATCATGAGAATGTGTTCTCGGGCAGACTACGGATTTCTTTAAATGGTGACCCAAAAACAGCACCGCTGGCACTGGCATCCTGCCACCTGCCACCGGCCAGTGGACGAAAGAACCAAAAGGAGGAAAGAGAGGTAACCTCCTTAACAAGATCCCAGAATTCAGAAGCTCGAAGCCGACCTTGGCATCTAGATATTCTCGGCGGAATGGCCCAAGTTGCGCAGCTGCGGCAGTTCAGGGTGAGGGCTCAGTAACTTCACCCTAACCCTGAACCCTGAAGCGCTCCCTCCTCCAACACCCTGAACGCCGAGAATCCAGAACCAGCACCAAACCCAAAACATCTGAACCCTAAACCCATCAACTCAAAGCCTTGGAAGCCGAAACTTAGGTTAGGAGTTCTACGCTCTTCTATTGACTCCTCACGAACTTTTGTGAAGTCCTGATCGAAGAACTAGGAGCAGATCAGCCTACAACCGCTTCTTTTCTTGGAATGTGGGATTAGGGATTCAGGTGCTGCTAACAGGGCTACGTTCAAGGATCTACAGGTTTTCCAGAAGGTTTGCAATAAGCTTCCTTCGATTAGATAGGGCTCTAGGGCGTAGGCTTCAGGGATGCAAGCCTCGAGAGCTTTGGAGATTTAAGGCTCAGAGGTAGAGTCCAAGACATTCAGGGCTAAACGGCTTACGGCTTAAGTCGCCTTAAGCATGTAGATTCAGTGTCACCAAATTTTTGCAGTTGCAAGAAGAAGAGCAAATATAGCAATGCTAAACCATAGTAATCGTACTCGTTATCACAACCGCAATAGTGCAAGTCGCAAGTGTACGAACTGCAATGGTAATGACCATAGAAGCAATAGTGACGATAATGGCAAAGGCACGTGTGGTACTGGTAGTAGCGGCAATCGTACTAGTAGTGGAAACGGTAAGAATACTAATCATTACTAGTCACCATGATAAGAACAATACGACAATAATCGGAAGAATACTACTTGAGCGATAACAACAAGCATAATAGTAAGGCTACGAGTAATAACAAGGAAGAACACTAGTTAAAATGTGCACAGTTTATACTAGAAACCCAGAATAACAGGAAGCATAACAGTACTAAGAGTAACAGTAGGAACAATAAACTGCTGATTCAGCCCAGGAGCATTTCCATGAGACGCCGCCTGTTGATGCTTCTGGAACTAACGGCCCGTGAGCAAAGGGGCTGCTCATCGGATAGCCTGGGATGGATGGGACTCTACACGGTACTTCAGAAAACTCTACCCCAAGGCTAGACCCAAGAAATGTAAACCCTGCCACACCTGAATGATGGAAGCTCTAAGCCACAGCCACCGGCCTGCAGCAGGGCACCAAAATACCGCACAGACGCAAGAATCTGACATTGGTGCGTGCAAGTGCCATTTTATGGCAGCTTACAGGCGACCGTGATTGCGAAATCTTTTCCTAATGTAAACGCCTGAACCGTAAACCTAAACCCTATCACCCAAACGCAAATGCTACGGCGGAGATCGAGGCCAAATGCTATACCAGACCCCTTTAGGAACCTAAAGAGTAGCACCCCAAAATTTTGTAGGGTTTAGGGTCTAGGCTTTAGGGTTCAAGGCATAGGATTCTCTTGAAGTGTAGAGGTTAGAAGGGGCCCCCACCGTGTAATAGTGGTATAATAGGAATATAATAAGGCCCTAATATAATCCTTTTAGTCCCCATTACAGGGTAGGGGCCCCTTCTAATCTGTAGAGGCCTGAATACTCACCGTCTATACTATAATATACCCCAAACCGTTGAGGCCCCTGCATTGAGTCTTATGAAAACCCTGATGGAGCCCTTTCGAGGAACCATCCCTTCTTGTAGAGAACGCCCAAAAACCATAGTCCTGAAAATAGAAAGGATTGCATTAAAACAACCCTACGGTACGCACCCTGAGCCTCAAGCCCTGAACCCTTAACCCTGAACTATCCTCAACTCTAAACCCTGAAAGCTCCAAACCCGAAAAGCTCCAAACCCTAAACGAGTAGTTAACCTTATAGTACTGCCTGCGAAGGAACCCTGAGAGCCTAAAGGAGTCCCAAAAGAAACCCCTAAAAGAACCCTTAAAGGAAGCAAGCCCTAGTCCTCAGATGCAAAGCCATCAGCAGCTCCGACTGCTTCTTGCACTTCTGGAGCTCATCCTTGATTGCTACCATCACTGCCACGGCATCCTCAGAAGCTTTGGTAAAGTCAGGCAGGATGTCGTCGTCCAACAGCTCAGAGCAGCAAACCGCAAGGTTCTCGTACAAGAAGCTGGGCGATGTGCCGCTTCGAGATGGCAAAGAAAAGCAGTCGAGCATCGTCTCTTGCATCAGCAGAACCTTAAACCCTAAACCCTACTCGTGCTTCATACCCTCCGCTTCCGAAGGCGTCGGGCTGACAGCCTGACAGCATTGCTGTCGCGCTCAGAGTTGTCGCTGTTTTCATCGGCTTGGACATCTTCTGGCACATGACGAAAGCCTTTCTTGTTGGCAACGACTTGGCAAGTCCCCGTCCAAGTCTTTATGATGTAGTCGATCAGGGGGGACTATTGTGCTCTGTGCCACTCCGCAGTAGAGTCGCCCAATCAACTTTGAAGAAACCGTTAAAGAAATTACGAAACCCTTATATCAAGGAACCCTTGAAGGAATCCTTAAAGCAACCACCGGCTTCCTTTAAGGGATCTAGGGGGTTCATTTAAAGGGATCTGTAAAGGACCCTAAACCTCTAAGCTAAAGCTTCGCGCCGAGCAGCCAGTTCCCTGGACCGAGGCCTAAAGGTGGTGACTTCTCCTCGCCATCCTCAGCTTTCCGCTTTAGGATTTTTTGGGCTTTTCTGTGCCTAGAGGGTTTAGGGCAACCTAGACCCCAAACCCTTAAAACCCCACCGAATCAGCGTTCAGGGTAGGTGTCGTGCTGCAGTTCCTAGCACATGGGCGGGGTTGGGGTGGGCACATCTGAGTGCAAAACAGGTTTTACGCAGTAGGGTTTGGAGTTGAGGGGGCCTGAGCTTGCGTATTTAGACCATGTTTGATTGCGTTCTGTACGGTTTTGTCGGGCCCTGCAGGTCTTGATATGAATTTACGAAGTTCTATGGGTTCTATAGGGCCTTGTGGGTGTTTCTTGGGTTCTTGCCAAAGGAGTTACTGGAGTGAGTAGGGGATCCGTCGCGTCGTAAGGAACTTGAGGCCGTTTTGGGGAAGCACACGGCTTCCACAGTTTACGAGTGCAAAAGGGACTTCTTGAAGAACGTCATCTAAGCTACCTCAAACAAAGGCATACTGCCCACGTCTCTCCCCACAGGTTTTGTAGCTGACATGACATTTCTTCACAAACCAAGTGCTTGCGGCGGAACCATTTTTGTGAGGGAGAGGTGTTGAGCCTTTGAGTTGTTATGGCTTGGGATTTAGAGTCTAGGGTTTAGTGTTTGGGGTCTAGGGTGTCCCGAAGAGCCTGCTCCATGTATTTTAGGCCCACCCGCGACAAGCCGAACTCTTCTGGCCATTCCTGGGTTGAGCATGAGCATCTAAACCCTGAACCCTTAACCCTGAACGCCCTAAGCCCCTAAACCTCAACACCAAAGTTCAAGCCTCGATCCCGGCGCTCCAAACCCTCAAACCGCGAAGCTTGATCCTTGAATCCCTCAAAACCACGGTTAACCTGATCGACTTGTTCTCTATAAAGCCCTAAATGAGAATTTTGTGGCCTCAATCATCGGAACAGCGGTTTCGTGGTCCACTATACTATACACAGGGATTCGATTGTTAAATTCTCAAAACCTTATGTTCGACTGCCTGCAAAAACCCTACCCAAACCCAAACCCTGAACTCCCCCAAACCCTAAACCCTAAACCCTAGAATAAACCCTGAACCCCAAGCAGACACATTCCGAGCGAGAGTCCGCATCGCGAGGCATATCGAAGCTGGACGCTTCGGGCCGGGCCGGTAACCTCAGCGGCTGCGGCTGAGGGTTTCGGGCTTGGGATTTTGGGCTTGCGGATCAAGGATTTAGAGTGTAGGGTTTGGAAATGAAGGTATAGGATTTAGAACCTCCGCAGCCTGAATACAAATCTAATGAACAGGGTTTCTGTAAGGGTTCCTGAACGGAAACCTTTCAGGAGTTACTGTAAATGCTACTCAAGGGCTTAGGATGGGAGTCTGAATTGTTTCAATTGGCCTTGGGATATGTAGCAAGATAGGTATAGTAAGGAACCCTAGTGACTAACATTAGTAACCCTGAACCCTAAACCCTATATCAAGCCCTAAGGTGCTAGAGTCAAGGGTACAGCATGGGTTAGGGCACGGAATCGGGTGCCAATCACTGCCCCTGTTCAAGTCTGACGCCCCATTGCTGGTGGAGTTGAGGTAAAGTGTCGGGCTCAGGATTTCTGGCCTTATAAGGACGAACAAACCCCCTAAGTGCCAAGAGGGTTTAAGCTTCCAACCATATACCATAAAGGTATCCATAGTAGAAGGGCACACGGCCCCAACTTATAAGGGTCCTTTGATTCCCAAGGGATGGGACCTCCGATCGAAGATGGCTCCGGTTCTGTATTGTGGTGACGATGAAGCCCGAAGCCCCAGCGCCGAAAACCGTAAACCCTGAAGCCAGATGGAAAAAGCACTAAACCTGATTTTTGCGGGTTCAAGGTTTAGGCTTCGCCAGCGTCGTTTTGCGACGCCTAGCACCACGAGCAATGCAGCTATAAGATCATTTCTCTATCAAAAAACGGCCCAGGGCTGCCTGCCCCTGCTGCCAACCCCCCAGCCCTCCTGCCCCTGCCCTGCTTCCTGCACGCCCCCAGCCAGGCTCGACAAAGCCCAAAAGCAGCCCAACCCAACGCAGCCCTAAGGGCAAAGTAGGCCTAAGTGCCTACGAAGCCCTAAGCGTAAAGCAGCCCGAGTAGTGAAGCCGCTGTTCAGCTGTCCATATTGCTGCCCTGCCATACCGATGTTATCGTAATTAAACAATCACTTGTGGAGAAAACCCTCCAAGGGTAAAAGGAGGAACCCTGTATAGGGATCCCCAGGTATATACCCTTAATATAGCAATTATATACCCTTTATAGCCCATTACAGGGTAGGGGTCCTGATTAAGGGTCCCTCCTTTTCCCCTTTGAAACCAAGGTTCTTTGAGCCGATGTTGTTGCTGGCTTGACTTGCTATGCTGGCACACGCCTGCGATCACGCCTACCTCAGCGCCGAAATCCAACCCTGAAACCTTCAACACTAAGTAATATCGGGGCCTTGCAAAAATTTGGGAACTGATTCGAGCATTCCGACCCCTAAGACCCTGCGCCACTAAACCCCTATACCCCTAAACCCTAACCCCTGAACCCCTGAACACCCAAGCCCCTAAACTCCTAAACCCCGAAACCCCTAAACCCCAAACCCCGAAACCCAAAAACCCCTAAAGCCTAATCCCTGACCCTGAACACCCAAACCCCAGATGAGCAAAGTTGCGCGCAAGCCTCGAGCTTGCGTCTTAAAAGCCTTGAGGCTTTGGGGTTTAGGGTTTGGGTTTTCTTTAGTTATGGCTTAGGGTTTGGGGTCTAATTAAGGTTTAGGGTTTGGGATTTAAGGTTTGAGGTTTGGGGTTTAGGACTTGGGGTTTAGGGCTTTCGGGTTTGCTGGATTCTTGTGGGATCTTTTTGGAGGCTTAAAGCTTCACGGCTTGATAAACTGGGATTTCTTTTAGACCTGTCATGGTCGGGATAGTATCAAGTACTTGAATTGCTATTGCTCACTGGGTTTAAGTACCCATAAGCATGTAGAGTGTTACTCAACTATGAGAAGGAGTATGGGGCTTGTAATGGAGTTACAGGGAACTCCAGAAAGTTGGAATATGGTTTCATGGTAGGATACCCTATCATCTACCATAGAAGGGTTAGGATAATCATATTCCAACTTTCTGGCTTTTGCCTTAAGAGCTTAACGTGTTCCAGCTTCCGGGTTTGATTCTAGGGCTCTTGTGGAGTCACAGGACGTCTAATCGAGTCCAAGGCTAGAGGCCTTTAGGATGTCGGGTGCAACAAAACCACTGCAATGTGGCTTTGCAAGGCCTTAAGAAATAGAATAGGGCTCCTTTCATGATTAGAACCGGGCTTTGGGTGTATATTTTATGTGCTTATGATGAGGAACTCCCAACAAACTGTATAGGTAATTCTAAAGGCCCTTATATCAGCTTTGCAGGTCATCAGATTGGGAGTTCATGTCTTGAGCCAATACCAACCAACACCACAAAACCGCGCAATATGACTGTAGATTTGGTTGAGCACTTGTGTACAACAGCGCCCAGCATCACAGAATCACCAACCCAGATCCCAAAACCCCTAAAACTGCGTATCCAGAATCCGCGCGTCACTGACGTCTAGACTCCATAACGGCACCCGTGGAGTCAAGATGCAAGACCGCATAGCAAGGAACTCCAAACCTAAGCCTTGAACCCACCCTGAAACCCCCAATCCACGAACCCCATAGCGGCTAAAGCCTACAGAGCCCTAGAATTCAAAACCCGAAACTCCGATCCCTTAAGCCCTGCATCCTTAAACCCCTAAACCGTACTAATCCCTGAACCACTGACTCCCTAAACCATGAAAACACTAAACCCTAAATCCTTAACCCCTAAACCCTAAACCCTTACCCCCTAACTCCTAAACCCTTAAATCCTAAACCCTAAACCCTAAACCCTGACCCCTTAAATCCTAGACCCTAAACCCCGACCCCCTAACTCCTAAACCCTTAAATCCTAAACCCTAAACCCTGAACCCCCCTAACTCCTAAACCCCTAAACCCTTCCGCCCTTCCAGCCAAAGATCTTCCCCAGCCACAACCCCGGAATACTACGCCGGAAACTCATAACTTACCGTTGGTTAGTAGGGAATGGAAGCATGGGGTACAATTATAACTACTATTACTGCCATTCTTCCATTCCCTACTAACCAAAGGTAAGATGAAGCCGGAAGGCCACAGGTTTCGGGCTTTAGGGCTTTAGGGTGGGGGGCTTTAGGGCTTAGGGCGTTAAAGGGCTTTAGGGCTTTAGGGCTTTAAGGTTAAGGGCTCTAGGGCTTTAGGGCTTTAGGGCTTTAGGGTTTAGTGCTTTGGGGCTTTAGGGTTTAGGGCTTTAGGGTTTAGGGCTTTAGGGCTTTTTTTTCTGCGTTAAAGTTCAGGGGTTTGAAAATTTAGGGGTGTAGGGTTTTAGATCGCAGTACCCTATATCCTTCATTCTATACCCCAAATTCTAAACCCTAAACCTATACACGATGTTTTAAGCTAGGAATATCGCAATCCTGTACCCCAAACATCCCCAAATGCGTTATTCTCAAACCTTAACCCTAAATTCTAAACCGAAAAACCCCAAAACACCTAAGAGATCACCGAGCCACTCTCGATGCACTTCACTTTCGAAAACGCCCACACCTGAGAGGCTTCGGAAAATCGGGGCGTCGAATATAGTACCCTAAATGGCAGGAACCTTATTATGAGGACCCAAAATAAGGTACCCTCAAGTATCGAAAACGCCCACACCTGGGCCCAAAAAAAACAAACGCTTGATCTTTGACATGCATTGAGGCTTGGGGGGCAGACCATGTAGCCTAAACCCTAAACCCGAAACCCCCAATGCCCTAATACTCTCCATAAGCCCCCCTAAAAACCTCAACTCAAGACTCTAAACCCTAAGCCCAAACCCTGAAACCTAGAGCCCTAGAGGGCGAAGCTCGATCGTATCCTTGCACGGGTCATCGAACCCACATGGTTGAAATCCCAGCTCCCACTCCGCTGCAGAGCGCCTTTTTGGATTTAGGGCTAAGGGGTTGGGGTTTAGTGGCACCGACCGGCAAGAGTCACGTACCTCCTGGTCGTCGTCACGCCCCAGTCCTTGCGTCTTGACGTCCCTTCTGTGTTCGCAGGTTGACTCGTGCACCTCCTGCTAGACATATTCGTGTTCCCTCTCATCCGGGACGGTTTCGTCGATGGTCTTTGCCACTTCACTCTCCGAGATCTCGTCGCGGTGAGGTGCCAGAAGTACCCACGACTTCGCTTCTCCTCTGATGAGTCTAGGCCCCCCTAACACCTCGGTTCAGGGTTTGGGGTGTAGGATTCAGGGTTTAGGGTTTGGGGTTGGGTTTAGGGTTTAGAATTCAGGGTTTACGATTTGGGGTTCAGGTTCAACCGAAACATGTCTGGAATACTCAGCTGCTAGGGTTATTATATGCAGGATGCGACTAAGGAGCTGTATTAGGATCGCCTATTGAAGGCTTTATGTCGGGGCTAATACTTTCAACATGGCCTATGTGATTGTGACAGGCCTTTCATGGACAAAGGTATTTTGCCCCAGTCGGAAAGTGTAGATCCTAAACCCTAAACCTACCCTCGGAGTTTACGGTGTACCGTTCAAGGGCTTTTGCAGGGCTCAGGGCTCCTTTTCGCAGCTGATAGCCTGAGGCCCACACCCTAAAACTAGACCCTACACTTTTAATACGGTGCATACTGTTTGAGATTTCGAGGTGAAGCCTGTGCGACGCGACCCTACCCCAAGGACCAAAAGTCGGGCTCATAATGGTTGGAAGAGGGTTCGGGGCATGGTAGAGTAAAAGCCATCCTAGCGACTTTCAGGGGATGCATACCGTCACCCCTGGCAGTTACGAGGACGCTATCCCTTGACAGAGGAAGCCTTGGCGGTTCTCAACCACTGATACCTGCTTAGGGCTTAGGGTTTAGGGTTTCGGTGTTTTTTTCTGAACGCCTTTGTCCTCCTCGCAGTTAAGGTTAAAAGAATCCACTGGGTGTGGAAGGCAGGGTTTCGGGTTTAGGGTTTAGGGTAAACCTCAGAAGCCCGAAACCTAAACCCAGAAAACCCTGAACCCAAAGACCTCAACACCCCCAACCCAGCCGTAAACCCGCTAACTCCTAAGAGCCCTGGACTCTCAACTCGCTCGAAGCAAGCCCTTTTGCCCTCAAGCCTTAAACCCGAAAACGGAAACGAATGCCTAAACCCCAGGAACCAGTGCACAAACCTGGAAACCCTAGAAGCCTAGCAGTATATAATCCTTGCAGACCCCCGCTGCTAATGTACCAAATCAGGAAAATAAACCTTGGCTACCCCCGAGGCCCTGTACGCCCCACCACACAAACGCATGAAGACCCTTCTAGAAACCCGTATGCATCCCCTTATTAAAGCTCCAAAAGGTAACACCTTGCACGGTTCCATAAACCTCTGTAAGACCTATGATTACACCCGGCATTAGGGACATCAAGGAACGCTAGTACTGGTCATTCCTCCCCCTGCGAGTTCCTTCACGGGTTCACTTTGAGGGTCCCTCTCACGGTTCCTTTAAGGGGTTCCTTTCAAGTATTAAAGCACCCTTTAAACTATCCTAAGCAACCCGAGATTAGTACTCTGTAGATTAACCGGATCCAAAAGGAACCCATTATAGACCCCTTTGAGGGCTCGCTTATGGGTACCTTGTAGATTTATTGGCACCCCTCTAGAAAAGGGTCCTAAACGGTACCCTAATTTAGAGAAATAAACCCTAAACACCTAAACCCCTAAACCCTTAAACCCAAAACCCCTAAACCCCTAAACCGAAAACCGAGTCTTATAGCAAACTCACAGATCCAAGGATGGGGCGGCTGGCCGCAGGTCTGGGCGAAGCCGGGCCCGCATCCTGGGACCGGCCGGTTCTCGGAGTTTAAGGCTCACGAGTTTGGGTTTAGGGACTTTAGGGTTTAGGGCTCACGTGTTTAGGTTTAGGGAGTTCACGGTTTACGGTTTAGGGGTTTAGGGTTTAGGGTTTCGGGGGTTCAGGGTTCAGGGTTTACGGGTTTAGGTTTAGGGGTTTCCTGTTTACGGATATGGGTTTAGGGATTTTAGGGTTTAGGGTTTACGGGTTTAGGTTCAGGGGTTTAGGGATTTGGGTTTAGGGATTTAGGGTTTAGGGTTTACGGACTTGGGCTTAGGGGTTTAAGGGTGTTAGGGTTTACGGGTTTCGGCTTCCGGGTTTAGGATGGCAAGGCGGAGGGTCGAGGGGGTTGCATTTCGGGTTTAGCTGGAATTCATTTATTCCCTTGGCAAAAAACGGCACGGTAATGATGTGGGTTAGACTCGGGTAGTGGCATGGGTGAATGTTAACATTGAGGGCTTCCCGATCCACAACCAGCTTCCCCGAAACCCTAAACCCTAAACCCCCGAAACCCTAAACCCTAAACCCCCGAAACCCTAAACCCTAAACCCCAGAAACCCTAAACCCCCCCGAAAAGACTTTCACATGCAAGCACGCCGCAGGCTTCTGCCGAAAAGATGCCGCGTCGGCACTGCCACCTAAGTGCTTGGCGGCTTCCAAGTTCAAAGAACAAGCCTGGTAGGAGGTGCTTGGTGGTTTTAGGGTTTAGGGTAGTGTAAAGGCTTATGGCTTTGATCTAGTAAGATTGAGCATATCTAGTTGAACCATGGCAGAGGGAGGTAGGCTGCTGCTGTTCGCCTTGTCTTTAGGGCAGGGGACCTTTGTTTCTTCTACTTTGGGATTGCGGATTTTAGGGTGTTGGCTAGAGGGTTGTTGGGGCAAGCCCTTCATCGTAGCTAAGCAGTTACTTGAAAGCTCCACCTCAGACGCCCTGTGAAGTCTATATAGGTCAACCACCCAAAGCCCCAAGCGTCTGAACCCTAAACCCTAAAACCTAAACCCTTCAAGCCTAAAACCTAAACCCCTAAAGCCTCTAAACCCTAATTGAAACCTAAACCCCGAAAAGCCAAGCCAAGCCGCAGCCCGAGATGGTAAAACAGTCGCAGGGCGTCCCATCCTCGAGCTTTTCGAAGCTTCCAGTCCCCCGCCTTCTGCCGGTTTAGGGTTTAGGGTTTAGGGTTTAGGGTTTAGGGTTTAGGGTTTAGGGTTTTGGGTTTAGGGTTTAGGGTTTAGGGTTTAGGGTTTAGGGTTTAGGGTTTAGGGTTTAGGGTTTAGGGTTTTGGGTTTAGGGTTTAGGGTTTAGGGTTTTGGGTTTTGGGTTTAGGGTACTTGGAGGGTCGGGCGACTTAGAAACTGGTTAGTTTCGGGACTTCTAAGTACCATAACC
This sequence comes from Symbiodinium sp. CCMP2592, assembly GCA_905221615.1. Classification (NCBI taxonomy): domain Eukaryota; class Dinophyceae; order Suessiales; family Symbiodiniaceae; genus Symbiodinium; species Symbiodinium sp. CCMP2592. The sequence continues at coordinate 931,451 of CAJNDT010000335.1, forward strand.
CCAATTAGGGTCTCTTTTAGGGTACTTATAAGTCTACTTACTACCTACTTACTAAGTCCCCCCGACCCTCCAAGTAGAGGCCCAGAGACTCCACGATCCCTCAATTGAGGAACATGGTATACCTTACATGATACTAGGGTTCCGACTACAAGTTCAGGTATACCCCTTATTCCAATTAAGGATAGTGGAGTTTCTGGGTGCGATGTCCAGGGGTTCTGGGGCCTCTGGAGATCCTTAAATTGCGAGTATACGAGTTCTACATGGGCTACAAACCGGTTCAAAGTAAGGGCTCTGAAAGAGTTCTGGGGCGTTGGGGATCTCTGAAGGGTGACTATCAGCGCACTGTAAGGGCTTCAAGCTCTTGTGTTTTGTGGTTTGGGGTTCACTCAACTGCTTCACGGGATCCGGAGTCTTCTGACTGTCTGGCCCTTCGGTGCCCTGAAATGCCTGCAAAAACGAAGTGCAACAACTGCAAGACTAGAGCCGAGTGTACCGCCGACAACAATTATAATAGCCGAATAATGACATGTAACTCGTAGTCACAAGCATCGCTATCCGCTACTTATCGCCCCGGCATGAAAGTTACATCAGATCCTTTGAGTATGGCTTCGGCCCTAACCACCTAGACCCTGCACCCAAAGGCGACCTGCGACAGAGAGAGTCGAAACCGTCATCGTCGTGAGCGACATCTCGCCCTGTCGGGGCTTCTGGGCTTAGCATCTTTTGACATCTTGGAGGTCTTAGGGTTTAGGATTAGGGTTTAGGGTTTAGGGAAATTGAAGCTATGGTAGTCGGGCTTAAAAGTCTCAAGGCATGATCACGGTGTAGGGCTGGAGATCCAAGCCTTTCTTCGGGTTTGGGCTTGAGGGCTTCGGGTTTCGGCTGTGCAGTGCAGCACACGCGATGCGTAGGGTTTGGCGGAAATGTATAGGGTCTTGGTGCTCAGGGTTCTTGGTCTCGGAGGTAAGTATATTCTATGATATCGCAGTGTTCGTACGGGCGTGCATAGGGTGCAAGTTGAGGCTTTGCGGGTTGAGGGTTTGGATCTCGGCGTTTAGGCCTTGCAGCGTGTAAAGATCCAAGATAGGCTTAAGGGTTTTGCTTCAAGTTTAGGGATTTGGTTCAAGCGCTGACAACAAAACCCTAGAGTTTGATGGTAGGTTTAAGATACCCTAAACCCTAAATCACAACATTTAGGGCTGTGGTTGCCCTAAACCCTCAAGTTTAGGGTTAACCGTGGCTTGTGAAACGGTCGATGGCAGGCCGCCACACCGGAACAACGAATAAGGCAGTCCTGCAAGCCTACTTGCAGGGTCGGGGGGACGTAGTAAGTAGGTAGTAAGTAGACTTATAAGTACCCTAAAAGGGACCCCAATTGGGGTTATGGTACTTATAAGTCCCGAAGCTAACCAGTTACTAAGTCGCCCGACCCTCCAAGTAGCCTACCAGCAACTGCGGCGCACAAACCAGAATCCCATGTAAACAACGACTCACGCGAATCGCAAAGGTCCAGAGCACCCCAAAGCCTAAAGCCCTTAGCTCCAAACCCCTGAACATCTGAACTGAACCATTAACCGACCCTACACCCCTAAACTCTGAACCCTTATAAACCCTAAACTCTAAACCCTCCTGCGAACCTCCGAACATCGATCTTATGGACCAAGATGGGGAAGGCGTGCGAGTCGATGCCTGTTTTCAGGAACTTTTAGGATTTAGGGTTTTTGGGGTTTGGGTTTGGGGTCTTGGTGTTTCGGGCGGATTTTGGGCTCAAGGGTTGCAGGGCGTAGGGGCTCGACTCTGGGCTCCGGACACATGTTGGGCTCAGCCGTGTTTAGGCGCGCTTGGGTTTTGGGGTCGATGGCGTCTAGGGTTGGGGCGATCCTCAGGGTTCTCCCGTGAAGCACCCTCGGGGGTGTGGGGGGGGGGGTGTTCTTAAAGTTCATTCGCAGAACATGCACATTTTGTGCACTCATGCTCACATGCTCCGCCGTGGCCTCTTGAAAGCTTCGCTCGGTGCCACTACTCCCGACACTTTGAAATGTCGGCGCGGACCGCGTTCAAAGTTTGATTGTCGACACCTCCGTGTTAAAAAGTAAGGCTGAGGACCATTTAGAGTGAGTTACAAGTAAACTGGTTCCGATCTCGCATGTGCTGGGCCTGGCCCTTGGGGTGTTGTCTAAAGAAAACAAGGACGAAGCACAACGCCGAAAGGCGACGATGCAGGAGACGACGAGCTTCATATGAACCTGATGAAAGCAGGAATGATGATGCATGAAAGGCTCGGGGCTTAGGGTAGAGGAATCAAGCTTTCAAAAACCCTGACTCCCAGGCCTGCCTTAAGCTGCCGACCACAGGAATACATCGCAAAAACGCTGTTACTTAGATACTGCCATCAAACACACGTTCAGCAGTACGAAACGCTTCTCTGACCCAACACACAGGCTCCGCACTATAGCTAGGATGTGGGTTTTAGCTAATTACATTTACGGCCCCAAGCTATTTCTCCAACCCTACACAAGCCCTTGACGCGGTTCTCCAGCAAAAATACGTCAACATGTTGTGACATGCCACGTCGACTATCCGTTCTGCATGCCACGAAAACCACGCAAATACCTTTGTTTACCTTCTATATGCATTGATAGGATACTACACAGCAAAACCCTGCTCTAACGTTGGGGGACCTTATTTGATGCAACCGGGCAGATCTCAAACCGAGCGAAACCTCCCGAGTTAAACCTCCAAGGGCTGATGCTCTGCCAATGATGCCGCACAGTGCCCTAGTTGCTGAGTTCATAAGCCCCAAAAAATGTACACTTGTAGTTTTATAGGGTCCACTCAGCTACTAAGGTGCTGCTCCCATCATACTTGCGAAAGCCCACCAAAGTGCCTAAACATCACCGTGGATGCCGGCAAAGCCACCGAAACCTCTACGGCTTTTGCACAAACTCAGCATACTACAAACTGCAGTACAGCTGACCCTGACGGACACTGACGAAAACAGATCGGACGAACGGATTCTAAGCACGCAAGTCGGCCAAACATGCAACAACCTGAATCGGCCCTCATTTGACAGCCCGCCAACAGCCTACCGACCCACGAACCCGGCAGTACGAAACGCGGCTGGCGACCTCGTACCCAAGTTCGAAGCTCTCCACCAGTATCCGAGGCTTTGGGAGGGAGGACCTCGGGTAAGGAATTTCTTCAGCTCTTGAGGTGTGCAGGGTTCTTAAAGGGAAACCCTCAAAGGTACCCTCAACCCTAAACGCTAAACACTAAACCCTAAACCCTAAACCCTAAACGCTAAACACTAAGGAACCCATCAAAGGCTCCTAAACCCCGGGTTTGTGGTCCAGTCGGGTTTGGGGTTGACGATTGAGTTGTAAGAAAGGCGCAGCGTTGGCTCCTGATGAGGATTCCCCGCATTTGGGGTTTAGGGCTTTTTTCAGGGTTTAGGGTTCAGGGATGAGAGGTTTAGGGTTTTAGGTTTGTATTTGGCGGGGTTGAGAGTTTGCTTCGCACACGCTGTGCGGTTGCCCGCGATATCTTGGATGTAACCACCAGCATTTAATGCTGTCATTGTTTCTGTGGTTCCAATGGTGGTCACCAAGATAACACACACGACCGCAGGCCTGCCTTTCACTGATTGCCGGCACAGCGCAACCGCAGAGAATCATGTCGCGGAGATCGAGGAGCACGCCATCAGGGGAGCTTCCGAAAATGAAGGGTACCTTATTTTGGGATCCTTATAATGATGGCGAACTGCTACCGAGTATAGGGGCCTTTATAGTTAGAATAGGGTATGGGGCTCCTTTATAGTGTAGTTCTAGGAAGGAACCCTGAGGAACGATGTATGAATCTTCTATACTAGATGGAAAGCAGACATCTCGGAGGCCACGCCGAGGCAGGAAGAATTCCAGCTTCGATTTGAGCTTACGGGCTTACAGTTACCGATCTCATTACAGTAAGTACGGATTACACTGTGTTGCATGCACCTGCAGAGGTTTAGGGCTCAGAGTTTGACCCTAAACCCTACACCCCAAACCCGGAACCCTAAACCCGGAACCCTAAACCCGGAACCCTAGACCGCACATACGGTCGGGGAGATCCTTCTGGAAGCCTTAGAAGCACACTCAGAGACTACAGGCGACCCTGAACCCTAAAATCATACTATCGTATGGTGTGTTGTATTACTTTTTGTATTGTACTTTAACATATGATACTAAAGTGGAATATTTCGTACCATGTCACATTATCTTCTCTTGCATCATACGGTAGTGTATCAAAGCCATGAGCTGAGGCATCGTCGCGGTGTCGTCCGAGGCATCCAGCTCCTCCTGGCTACATCGGCTTGGACACATAGTAGGAGCTTTGAGAATTAGGGATGAGGGTTTAGGGTTTAAGGCTTCATGCGTGGGGGATTGATCTCGACTTGGTTGCTGCTCTCCCCACCAGAGCTGTAATGAATGTAGGTGTGGCTGGCTAGCACTCTCCACAGACTGGACCCTGTCTCTCCCTCTTACTTCCACACGTGCGATCCTATGCAGGCAGAACCGGCGGCCGTTCCTTTTGCACTCACTGCCGGCGGCGGTTCGTCTGTGCAACGGGATAGCTCTGATTGCTCAGGATAGAAGACACATATAGCACTTAGCTATGGGCATTGACTTGAGCCAAACGTTGCGTTGGCGGTCACATAGAAAGGTAAAGATGAGGGATGCGTAGCATGCCCCCTAGAGTCGAGGGACGCGTAGCGTGCCCCCTTCTCTTGCACTTTACACGGTCTTGCTCACAGCTCTTATAGTGACACCTTAGAACTTGACAAGGCATCGCAGTCCGTTCGCACCCCCCATGAGTTGCGTCTCCGACGCTGCTCACCCGGAAGATGGCACGATAGGACAACAGAAAATGTTCCGCCGCAACGTTGACATTGAAAATCAGAGCTTTGCATCCCAATTAGAAACGTTGTGACACTCATCTACGTCAGTGACGATCCCCTGAAATGACAAACGAATCAGGCGTCACCGAAGAAAGAAGCATTCGCGATGGCATTCCACGGGCGAAGCTCAGAGGTCACGAACTGATAGGCGAGGAAGATCAGGCGTTGTCTCGCCACCATCTTCGCGTTGACGTAGGATCGCGGTCCCAGGGCCGGAGGTTCTCCTCTGGATACTGGTTCCTTGGCTTTCCTTTGTCCTTGCCTTTGTTTCGGCCTTTGGCGGCGATGTAGTCGTGGTAGGAATTGGTGTTCCAGCCACCATGTTGCTCGCCTCCGGTTCTTCCACGCCCTTTTGAAGGTCCCTTGGATGAAGAAGCGCTTTCACGTTCCTCCGTAGTGACAGGCGTGTCCAGGATGGATGTACCACCTGGAGGAAGATAGTCAGCGGCCGAAATGTGGTGTAGGGCTTCCGTACGCTTTGTCGTCGGGTTTTGCTGTCTCTCAGTTTGGATCTGTTCAATCTGTCCATGAAATGCGCAGGCATTTGCACACTGTGGTCCACCAGCAAGGCGATGGTCTGGACTGACTGATCAGAATGAGTCAGCAGAATACCGACGGGGTCGATGTACAAGAAGTCCACTGGTCCAGTTGGCGTTGGTCGTAGCACTGAGAATTGTTGGTGTCCCGTCACCATTGGAATCACCTCGCACAGGACGTTCAGGCAACAAAAGTGCATAGCCTTTACATCTTCATCCCTGTCGCTCTTCAAGTAAGTAGTAGGGTTGAAGTTGTCCCTGCCAATTCCCATCATGTTGGCTCCCCGTACAAGTAAAGAAAGCATCTGGTTCGTCCGGAAGCGCTTCAAGGTGTAAGTCCCGTTGGGATCATACTGTTTGAGGTTCTCAGGTTCCTTTGCAAAGCGAATGATCTCCTCATCAGTCACGTCCCTGCTCACACCTGTTTCCTTATCCACTGCTGCCAAAGATCCCCACTTTCCAAGCACATCATAGCGTTGGCCAAGCGCGAAACTTTCCCTCATCTGAAACAACGGCATAGTCGCCCACTTTGCGAATCCTGACCAAGCTTTGTAGATGGATCGGCATACCACGTATGCCATGTACGACAGAGCGGTCATGTTCGCGTCAATGCAATGGGCATTTCGCTTTCCAGAATAGTAAGATGGCTGCATGGCGGTACGTGCAAGTTGTAGCTCAGGATCGATGTTCAAAGACTGGCCGGTAATGAAGACGGGACGACGTTCCTGTGCGATTGCTTCTGGAACTGCGTCATCAAAGTCCTCTCCAGGCTCGACGTCCATTTCTTCATCAGGTTCCTGTTCTGGATCGTCTTCCGCGATGACAGATGGTTCTGGGATTTCTTCAGGTTCCGCAACGGTCTCTACCTCCATGGCTTCCTGCTCCTCTTCGGGCGCCTCAGGCACTGCGGCTGCTGCGGCTTCCATTGTCTGAGCAATGAAGTCACTGGGGATCTCCGTAGGAGTCTCCCGTTGTGGAGAACCTTGGTAATATCCGCTCGAAATGAACTGTGACCAGCAAGACGTGCATCGGGAGAAACATGCTGGAACGATGTTGTAGCATGCCGGGCATACCCTCATTCTCCGTCCATCCTCGTCTCTGCGTAGGTCTTCGGGTCGCCAATTCTTGATGACAAACTTGATTCCTTTGTCCATGTAGTGATGCCGAACCGTGTTCTCCCTGTGGGACTCCAGGACAGTCGTGAGGTCACGAATGATCTGCTCCTTGCTTGTGTCGTGGGGTCCAGGAGGCATCTCGCAAAGCAATTCCATGATCTTGCTTGGCGTTCGGTATCTCTCGAACTCGGGAAGCAACGGTGATGCATTGTAGTCCAACACCAGCTCTTTCTCCAACCTTTCATCGTAGATCTTTTCCACCAGAGCGAAAGAGTGTGTATCTCGAGGATCAGGGACGCAAAACCATACCTCCTTGACGAAATGGAAAGGTATCGTTCGACCAACGATCATGATGCCGCTGTCTGTGATACGTCCATCTTCTCGTGCAAGATCTTGCGATGGGACATGAAGGACCGCCAATGGCATGTGCTTGGCGTCTCGTCCGTGTGCTCGCATCTTGGTTGTTGCATTCCGGTGATCGAACGGCGCAAACACCCCCCAATAGCTGTGGAGTCTGCCGCCTTGGTTGCCTCGGAATTGGCGCCTATGGTCGAAGTCCCCGTCGGGGTCCTCCGAACCAGGCATGATGCCTTGCGTGACAATGGAATCCAAGTTGCGGCATGCCGTAGCGTGGAACGCACCTCCAAGACGTTGCAAGAGGGTCATAGATGGAGATATTGCGAACCTGTTCTTGTCCAACTGAAGCAAATTGTTCTGGGGATCTGAGTGCGCAGAGTGACCACTCGTAGCCCGAACTGCCCATGGCTTCACCCAGCCGTTGCATAGGTTCAGGTACCTCTGGCCATGCCGGCAATGATCGTTGCTCTGGATCTCCGTGATCTGGTCCCGAACTGATACCAACATGTTCGAACCTGCTGATCCAAGAACTTCCGTGCCGGGGTCCTTCACTCTCACACCCAGGAACTGCAACCGAATCTTGGCCTTGTTGCGTTTCGTGGCTGCAATCATGTCCCCCTGGAACAATAGCTGAAGTCTTTCATTGTACACTCTCTTCTTCTGTTGATCATCGGTCCTTGAGACCCCTTCGGTGATGCGTCTGCTTTCATGGGTCCATAGTGGCTCATGCCTCACCAAGTCTTCGATCATCACCCATCCTCCTTCATCACATTTGATGACACTGTTGAATGCCACCTGGCACCGGTTGTCAAGCCACTCCGATCCTGGGCGCCTGGCGATTCTGTGGCGCAAGTCAGACTGGATGCATGATAGCGCCCAATCCGCATTCAACCTGCGCTGACGGGTGATGTTGCGAAGGACAACTTCGTTCACGATGTCCCACCGATTGTTGATGAAGCTTGCACCCTTGGTTGGGATCAGGTCGAGAATCCCGCATCGGATTGGCCTTCCGCCGCCGATGGATTCATAGCCTGGATTGGTGTAGCTATGAGTGTTCTCGTCGTACACATAGCTAGGACGGTCTCCTCGTTGAGGTAGGCGTCGGTCGCGATGGTCCGAAAGCTGCTCAATGATGTCCACCACTCGCTGGCTATTCTCTGGTCCCGATTCCTGCAGTGGTACGCCACAAGCATCATTTAGGCCCCGACGATTCTCCACATCCGTGCAGAGATTGTGTTTGTTCTCATAACGGATCAAGACCACATCACCCCGTACGGCTTCGCCTCCGCGTCGCGGTCGGGCTTTGGCCTTGGGTCGTCGGTCCGAGGATGCAACACTCACATGATCTGTGGTGTCAACGTCCATTGGCTCAGCCTCTTGTGTAGGTACTCGACGTGGATATCGAAGAAGACTTTCCTTGATGATCTGGACGCCTCGAAGTACCAGGTCCCGGGTTGCAGCATTCTCTGTGCAATTTGACAGAGTGTGTAGGTCACTGCCACAAGCAACACAGAATGTGATGCGATCGCTTCCGACTGACATCTCGCCCTGAGCGAGTACGCCAACATAGTCCTGAAGCTGCGTGACAAATCCTTCACGAATTGCATGCCTGGGATCAGGGCCTTCTGCACCTTGCTCTTCTTCGGGTTGCGCATCCACATCCACATCCTGTGCAGGTATTGGTGGAGCAACTGAGAACCCTGGATCGTCCGTGACGTTGTCAGCGGCCTGTGTCTCGTCGGTTCTCGCAATCTCTACAGGGTAGATATCACCATCGACGATCACTGTGAAATCAATCACGAGGTCAGCGGACATGTTGTTGACGATCTCAGCGACTGCTTCATTCTTCTTGGGCGGTGTCCTTTTGCGCGGGGAGTCAACCGTGATCAGCTCGATGGCTTCGGCCGACGCGTAGCGGAAGAATGACCTTTCGATTCCTCTCGCGCACGCATTTGCTCCCTCAAGGCCACCCCAATTCATGAAATGACTTGGGTGTCTCATTGCAATCGTAAGAAGCCCGAGCGCCAGCTCCACTGTGTCACCCAGGAGCTCTTCCTTGGGCAAGACTGACCCTCTGTAGCATTCTTGGCGCTCTTCTGGAGTCAAAAGCATCCTCATGAAACCAGCATAAGCGCAGTTCCCGGCATCGTAGTAGCAGATGTAGCATGTCTTGCCTTCGGAGTCGTACCCTCTGTCCCACGCCAACTGTTTGGCCTTTCCCCATGCCGCGTACTCGATGGCCTGACTGGCTGTGATTCGGAGACCACCGTAGTGAGAAACCGTCTTGCCGATGTCTTCATAGACCATCTCTGCACAAACTTTGAGGAACTCCTTGATGTCCACGCGAGGATCCACGAATTGAAGCCTCAGGTCATAAAGGTGCTTTGCGCAAGCCAAGGTGTACTTCTGGGACGCGATCAAGTCATTGAAGGAGCTGATTTGATGCTGCATCTTCAAGGCTGAAGTATGCGCGCACCCAATGCAGTGTCCAGGATACCCGTTTCCGGTCGGCTTGAAGAAGGCTTGTGCGTAGCACTCAGCCAACTTCATTGCTTCACATCCAGGGCAATAGAACGTTCTCCCTTTGACATAACCAGTGTTCAGGGTCGCATAGGTGTCGATCCTGAACCAGTAGTGCCTGTTGTCGTAGTAGGCCTCGGGAACGGTCATGGCGATGTCAAAATCCTGCCAGGTGACTGTGGACGACTCAGCGACCGTGTCACCCTGGGCACCCGACCTGATCTGTTGCTGCTGTTCCCCCGTAAACCATGTCTGCGAAATCTTGGTGGACGTCTTGACTTCACTTTTGTCCTCCCAAATCTCGACAAGCGACGGGTGAGCGACTGAGTCGGTTCGGACTGTCTCGTCCCATGAGCGAACTTTCGATGCCTCAACAAAGCACGTGGATACCATCTTCTCGCAAAACAGCTGCTTCTCATAGATAGCTAGGCCCAATTTGAACCTGACCCGATTGTCCGGTGGTGGCACCTTTTCGACTGACAGTGTATGCACGCCTGACGACGCATGTTTCGCCTGACTGTACATTCTTGACCAAAACGAAGATCCATGAATCACCACACATGCTCGGGCCCGCAACTCCAGTTCAATATACATTCCCAGCGCGTGGAAACCGTTGAACATAGAAGCTTTCTGTCGAAGGTAATTGCTGGCTGCTCCTACGAACCGTAAGTCGTGGTTGATGTTGACAATTGGAGGGCGCGTGGTACGCTTCCCTGCCGCAATGATGGGGTCAACGTACGTGGCTTTGAGCTGTCGCTGCAAATCAGCACGAATCGCTGCTCCGTCTCCGACCTCACTCATCGGAAATGATATGTTCTCGATGAGGATCGCTTGGAGAGACAGATGGTAGTGCAACGTGACGGTTGCAAGCTGCTCTTCAGTCAAGCCATCCAATGTCTCATTCACAGATTCCAACGATCCCTTTGTGACTTGGAAGTTGTAGTTGGCACCTGCGGTAATCGACGGGCTCACAATGTAGATCTCACTCCATCCATGCATGACGAGATTCTCTCTCACTGTATGCGATGACCCTCTGGTCCTTGCGACCATGTCAAAGTCTTGGACGAGGATTGTGCATTGAGAGCGCATAGTCGCGGCATCAGGCTTGCCACCCATACCCAAACTATTGCGAAATCCGTTCAGCGTGTTCATGGTATTGATCCTTGCTTCTGCCGGAATTTCATCGTTGTCGACAAGATCGCTGTCTGCCTCGATCATCACTGCCGAGGTAAGCATTGGAGGAGAAGGAAGATGCACGCACGACACCAATGCCAATGCATGGTACAGCCGCGAATACATCCGTAACCACATCTTCGTGCTCAGCTTCACGTAGACCTTCAGGTTGAGACCCTTATCGTCACTTTGAGAGACGGATCGAATCCTTGCCAAGTAGGTCACCAGTCTTCTGACGTAATGCTGAATTGGTGTGGTCCCCACGTCGTGGTTGGCCACGAACTTTGGCGTCTCATCAATGGTAGGTGGGTACTCGTCTTGATCACGGGTCGTCGCCAGCAAGCTCGAGCGACAGCCCTTTTCATCGATGTTGACATAATGGTACCAACTTTCCTGAGCGCCAGCGGGGATTGGAGCTTCCTCCCATGTCGGTTGCGATGGTTCCTCTTCCGGTTGCGAAGTCGGTGGTTGTGGAGGAGGTGCCGCAGAAGATGATGACGCCGATGCCGTTGCCTCGTCCGTCCTTGCCCTCTTTGGTCCGTGGCTAGGGGTGGCTCGAGGCTCGGTAGCGGATCCTTGTGGTTGTCCCGGCGTTCTTCCATGCTCAGGGTGCACGATTCCTTCCGGTTCGAGGTTGCTTGCCGTAGGCATCGCCACCCTCCCCGTTGAGTACACCCAGCTAGGATGCCGTTGAAGATTGGGCGGAAATAGGCCATCATCTTGCATAAGCGGTCTTGGTGCCCCCATCTGTTGGAATTCTGCTTCCCATATGCTCAACGTGGCGCGTTTGGTAGAGCAGTCGACCACATATCCAGATTCAACTCCGCATTGATTCCAGGTGTAGCTACGGAACGCATCCGGCAATTGGAAGCCGTTCCTGTCTTGATCTGCACATACAGCATCCACGTGATGCTTGAGGAAAGAGTACGTGGTGTAGTCGGAATCAGGGAGCACATCATTGGACCATCTGTAATGCGGGTGTCCAGTGTCTGGATCAACCCATGATACGTAGGAATGAAGCACGTGGAGACAGACACTGAACGCCTGGAGCGAGTTCATCGCAAAAGCGAGCGGGTGTCCCATGCCTTGAGGCATTGTGCGCATCATCATGGCCAGCTGGTGAACGTTGAGTGGCGTGGCGCCATCGTTGTTCGCAGCACATTCCTGGTTGTAGGTCCGTAGTCCATATCCAGTGTGTTTCGCGAACATGTACATCAGCTTGCACACCCTACATAACGTAGGCTCCGCCAACAGGTCTGATTGGTCAGGTGCTCTGCCCGACATAGGCAACTTGTGGTAGTAGTCCTGATTCACCGTATACCATTGTTGAATTCTCGTGTCTGTCACAGTCTGGTAGGGCGTCTCCACGGAGTTGATGAGAACAGCGAGGTTGTAGTAGCCGTCCGCAGTGACGATGTTCCTTGTTGCAGTGTTCAAGTCGAACCGAACTTGCTTTCGTTCTTGTTCCAGTTCAACCACAGCCAATTTTGCATCATCGCGGATCACTTCCTCATCCACCATGAACCTGGTGATGGCATTGAACTTCCCCTCGTAGTCAGCAACAATGTGTTTGAGACCTCCACCAAACTTAGTGACCATGGCGAGTATCTCCCCATAGGGTTTGTCCATGTACTCCTCAGGAGCAGCAAGCAAGCAAGCTTTGAGGATTTCTCGGACTCGAATGGAAAGATCCCCTCCTGACGACAGATTTGCACACGTGAACAGCAAGACCAACGGAGGTGCTTTGAAAGCTGCCCATGTGCGAATGAGATCATTGTCGACCACTTTGTCTTTCGTAATCTTCGGCGGGAGCGAGACGCTCTGCGACGAATCCCCAGAATACATCTCCAGGAACTTGTGGAACTTCAGAAACGTTCGCATCATCCCACCAGACGGGAAAACTTCTTCGTGGTCCACTCCTTCGAAGGCCAGCTCGTAGGCATTGTAGCTTTCAGCCATGGCTCGGGTTTCGGTCCTTCCTCCGTAGGAGGGAAGTCCCTACACCCTACTCGACTTCACGGTTCCGGGTTCTCCGTAAGAGGCACCCTTCCCCGATCCGTCTGGTCAGACCTTAGTTGTTCCTTAGTTGGGGCTGTCTAATAGCCCCTTCATCAGCGTCTACACACTGATGTTGCTGCCATGCAATGTCCTCAGATTCATGTGCAACATGACTGACACTGACATGAGCTCGAACAAGGCTGCGAACATTCCTCGCAATTGACCGCCATGAGACATCAATGCGCTGCAACAAACTGTTCTTCGAGTCATGGTCCAAGCAATCATTCAGTCTCATCACCAAACGGTCCGCTTCAGGCATGTTAGAGAACATGATCCTGCGTCCACCACCATCGCCATCAGCACCAACATGATCATCAACCTTAACCTTCGTCACCTTGCCACTTGAAACAAGAGCATGCAACTCTGGCCAAGACCAACATGAACATGAAGAAGGCATGTCAAGCGAAAAATAGACGTCGGAAAATTCCGCACACTTCTTCAGCAGGCGTTTGAGAGATTTCAAGACACTTCTGAAAACCTTGTACTTCCCACCAGAACGTTTTTCACCCCCCACGCAAGCCCCTTCACTACTTCCAGGACCAGCACCTGATCGCAAAAGCGATGCCACGAATAGCACAGGTGTGCGCAGGTCGTTCCGGCACGCATCCTTCATTGTACCGATAAGGCTGTCCTCATCGGCCTTGGAGCTGATCAGCTCCTTGCAAGTTATGCGAGAGCAACCTTTAGTGGACTTAGGTACGGCGTAGCCGTTACCCAAGCCACAGAGGTCAACAATCATGCGGTCTGGCTTCCGTCCACCAGCCTTAGACGGCATGGCTACCAATCTCCCATCGCCATTTGCCTGAAATTTCAAGGCTTTAAGCAATCTTCTGGAGATTTGGCTAGTCAACTCGCATTTATCAGATCGATCCTTAGCGTCCGAATCAGTCATGTGCAAATGTTTGGACGAGCACACATCAGACGACTTAGGATGCAACGCGACGTTTGCGGCGATGTACTCCCATTCATCCTTGCAGTAGCCGAGCTCAACGGCGGTTCCAGGAGACACAGGATCCCGAAAGGTATAACGCTGCCCGTGAGTGCATCCTTGGATCTTGATGCTCTTCCACATGGCATCTTCCTGAAGTCCCTTGTACTGCTTGGTTTCCTGGACTGGTACTCGAGGAGGCACTTCGATGATGATTTGGAACCCCCATGATGCCGCTCTGCGCGCAATTCTTTGGACGACCTCCCCCCATGGGTAGTCTGTCCGCAATTTGGCCCTTTCAGGGTTGTCAGCGATTTTCCGACTCAGCCACGAATTCTTGCCCAACACCCCTGCACCAATGAAGATTACGGAGTTAGGGTTGTCTTTCTTTGCTTCCACCACATCAAAGATGTAGGCGCACATGGCGTCGTCAACTTCTCGCCCCATACTCAGAACATTTACTTGCAGCCCGGGGTCGTAGTGAGAATCGGGAGCATGCTGGGCGATGCAATCCTTGCCTGGAGCATACTCATTCCACCAGTTCTCCTCATCGACTCCTATCAATGTCCATACCGTCACTGCCTTTGGAGCATCTTTGATAGTGATACGGTACTTCCACCGGCTGTAAGGATTCTTGTAAGCATGGACCAACCTTCCATCGTGGTCGAGGAATTGGATCACCAGACCCTCCTTGGGCTTGTTTTCGGCGAAATTGACCACGTGAGGCACAATTGCTCCATCATATCCCTGATATTCCCTTTTCTGTTCCGCCGCATCATGCCATACATCTTCGTACACCGACGACCATTGGTCATAACCAAATTGAGAGGCTTGACTTTTGGATTGGCCGTTGAAACAAAATCCCTGGTGCAATGTAAAGCCTTGGTACCCCCCATGGATGGCACGCGCCAGTGTGACAACCACCGCTCGCCATTTGGCGGGCAGGGCGCGCACATAAGACTGGCCTAGAGGCGGTTCAGGAATAGGCAAAAACGGCGGCGCAAGGACGTCCGCAATGGCAGCGGGGCGCAAATGCCCCCGCACGGGATGGTACTGAAACACAGCACGTTCCACGTAGCGGTCGAACTTGCCCGGTGTGTCAAGGATAGCAGCACGATCCTCCATCTGGTGCCACTGCCCTTCACGAAGAATCCAAGTCGACCGAAGGTAACGACCAGGCGGCAACGCAGAAGGCGGCCCCCGCAACATGCGCGGGAACTTGACAACCAGGATGGGGTCCACACTGTCATGTTCTTGCAAGCCTTCCTTACTCGACAATCCAGCGCGATACAACACCTGAGGGAGGATCGGCGTCTGCGTGTAAGGAAAACAAGGCACCTCGCTCTTGAACGAGTAGTGCTGCTGACCCTTCTCATCCGTACTTTGGGTATGAGTAGGCGCATCAGATCCATAATCTCTTGGGAGCCGATGAGATCCGGCGGAAAAATGTTGATGAGCTGACACGCATGCGTCCAGGACACGGAATCCTTGAACGACTTGGTGTGTATGTCCGCGGACATCTTGGCAGTGACCTCGTAGGCAAGAGAAACGTAACCTTCCTGAAAGATAGAATGCATCCATCCAATGCAGATACCGTGGGTACGTTCCAAGTGACGCATAGTCGGATTCTTGCCCGTGCGAATCACCCCGATCATGGTCTGGTTGTCGTCGTAGAAGACGAAGTTGGGGTCTTGCCCCCCAAGCTGCTGCCACAACGTGATAGCAGGCAATCCAAGACGTGACATGGCAAAGTCGGCCGCGACAATCTCGGCCTCAGGTGTGGAATGACTCAAGCATCCCTGCCTTTTGCTAAGTCCCGCCAAGGGAAATCTTGTGTGAGAACCTTGAATGTGCAAATGAGCACCGGAGGTAGATTTCAAACTTTCTCCACAACCTGCATAGTCCGCATCTGCAAACAGCCCGATGGACGAGTCCTCCAAGGAGTTCCCAACCCATCCAATCATCATGTGATGTTTGGACTGGTGCACATAGGCCATGAGATGATGAAGAAGAGCATCCTCCTTCTTGGTCCATTTCGTGATCTTGCGTGCGAGATTGTTGATACTGCGCAGAAGATCAAAGCGGCAAATGCGCGCGGCATAAAGCAATTTCATGAGAATGCTGGCTGCCTGCGGAGCAAGTGCGCCGCGATTGGCCTCGTTGATTTCCTCTTCCTCGGGCGCCTTGGGAATAGGTGGAGGCGGAACGAGCCGACCATCCTTATCAACAGGCATGGTGTGTCCACACCACGTGCATCGATGGCTTTTACCTGACTGTGCCGGAGCGCGGGCTGGGTGATGCTTAGTCTCCTCAGCCGGACTCGGCGATGGTACCGTCTTGAATTTTGTCGGATCGAACCCAGTCACGTCGCAGTACTTCTTGACTGTCATGTCCAGGTACGTCTACATGTCGTAGGTAACGGTCTGCACCTTCGTTTTGTCATGCAACGTTGCCTCGCCCTTGGAGATGCGACAACCCAGATACAAGCCCAGCGGCGTTTCTTCTTCCAATCGAAGTTCTTGGCGCAGCATGTCCCAACCCTTGGGTAGATTCTCTTTGGGTCCTGCCATCTTGAGATCATCTACGTAGATGACAAGTAAGAGCTTCATTTGCGGGTGAAAATACAATGATGGCCATTCATCACCAACCGGCTTGAATCCTACTTTCTGTACCGCGGTGTGGCAATGTTGTTCCCACATGGTTCCTGCGTCAGGATGTCCATATAGAGCTTTGATCAGGCGACATACCGGCCTACGGAATTTGTGCCGTTTCGCAGATGGATGCCAGGCTTCATCAGGCAGTTCAACCCAACATGGAGTGCCTGACAATCTAGCCTGAATGTATGCTTGGATAGCATCCGCCATCTGGACATCGTTGCCAGGAAGACATCCGTAATAATCTGCCCATCGTGAGGCGTCAAACGTAGCCGGGGAATTCCCCAAATCCTGAAACAATGCGGCTTCCATATTCTGGTCTTTGACCTGATCACCGAGTAGTACGCCTCGCCCCTTGAACTTCCTGGCAGGATCGTCCTCTTTGAGCTGATAGTTCTTCTCGTATATCAATCCGTGTACTCGCGCCATGTGTACTTTCTCACCTTTCTTCTTTGCCTCAGCGACGACGTCGTCATATTCACGCGTAGTTGAGAAGTCAAACACTTCTTGGTCCCACAATCCCTTCCATTCTTTCATGAAAGCTTCCATGGCCTTGGGGTTATTGATCATCTCTTTGCGTGTGACGGGTCGAGTGACCATGGCATTGAAGCATGATCCTCCTGCATGATTCTTTTCCCGATGTACGTTTCTGTGAGAAGTCGTACACGGCATAGAAGGAATCCAGTTATCATCCATGACCATATGCGCCGGAACGGCCGGCACGACATCTGCCAAGAATTGTTCCTGTGTATATTGATCCACATAGGACTGTGCCCATGACCAACCATCGTCATCATCAACAGACACGTTGAGTTGCAGATCAATCTCTTCACACGGGACAATCTTGGGAAAGATCATGTTGTCCAAAATCTTGGTGACTATCTTCTTTCCTATCACAGCCTTCTTCCGGTCTTTCTTGGCAACTCGAGCTTTGTCTCGCTTTTCTTTCTTATATGCTGCCTTCTTCTCCGCTTCGCTCATCTTCTTCCATGCTTCCGGAGAATAAGAATGGATAGGTCGCCGTGTAGGAAGAGTTCGTCGACCATCCCTTCGGATCTTGTACGGAACTCCCCTTTTGTCGATCTTGCAAGCTTCACCGTCATCGGTAAGATATACAATGCCGTCTCCTTTCTTCCCCGTACTCCAATGTTCAATCTCCTCGGGAGCCAACTTCTTTTCTTTCAAGATCTTGATAATCTCTCCAGGTTCTTCGATGTCTCCTTCGGGGATGAGTCTACCGGTTGGACCAACTTCGCGGGGCGATCGTCGATCTTTCCCAGTGACCTTTGGTTCAGAAGGAGGCAGTGCTGCACGTAGACCCAGCTCTTCGTCTAGTTCTTCGAGTCTTTTATCTCCTATGGCATCAATAGCTTCATGTTCTGCTGACTTGAAGACTTCGCCAAGCGGCTCCGTCTCAATGTCAGATGGATCTATGTCCTGTAAGTCAGGATTTCTCCGGGATCCGGTGGAGGAAGAAGTCACGCTTGGTCATCGGTCATACCCGTTGCATCACAATCCTCAAGGCGGACCGGTGCCACGCTCGACGTCCCCTTTATCTCCTTGCAGCGAGGTCCACGTGTCCCTGAGTACCTAATGGTTGAGTTCATCTTTGCGTACTCTGGCTTCAGGAGGAAACGTATCTCTCTGGGAAGTAGATAACTTCTGTCTCGTACGGTCTCATCAACTTCCTGGGAACAGATGCGTCCATCGACAAGTTCGCGTTGGCAAACTCCTTCATATCCCAAACGCGATACTTCTTGGACCATCCTTGACCAGCAGTGATGATGTATCCGGCGAAGATGCCTGGAATCCCCTTTGGATCGAACTTGTTGCCGTATGTCTTCGGCCTTGTGTCCGTCGGCTTGAAGAAGACTTTGGCACCAAAGGGTATGGCTTTTCCCTCGAAGTCCTTTCCAGTCATTCGCTTCCATGCTGAATCACCGTCGCCTTCCACATCTTCAACGTTGAGGTTCTGCATCACGCAATTAAGCGCAAAGGACCAGTATTGAGCGGGCAATCCGGAGCTGTTGGTAAAACATGGACACTGCGACAGGTGTTGAATCATCTCTTGATATGTCGTTAGCCGACGTGAATTGTACTGGGTTATGGGTGAAGGCAATGAATCGATCAACGATCTTCAACGGTGCATGGGCTGATCGAACTCTGGTGCTTCATCACTATACGCCATATGAATCTTAAGTCTTCCCATGAGGCGTCTGATGGCCATGACGACTTCGTCAGTGCTCCTTGAAGCCGTGGGAATCGCTGCGATCATTTTGGTGGCGATGTCCCTGATGACTAGAACTTCACGTGCTCCGTCATCGAGTCCAATGCCTGCTTCGGCGGCCTTGCGCATGTCAAGGAAGTCGAACGTCACCGGACATGTCGCGCCCCGGGTGCTACTATGATCACAAGGGAAAGAGACCCCCTCGTTGTGTCGCAGTGCTTCATCACTTCGCCGGTATGCACGATTCGCAATATGGTTGCGGTTTAGAGACAATGGGACAGACAGGATGATGGGCGACCAATGTCAGTAGCCCTTATAGGCTGTTCAGTGTACGACTCTGGCCTGTCGGCTCGGCGACCGTCGCATTCACATCAATGATCACCTCAGCGGCAAATCCAATGGAATTTTCACCCACGCCATGGTGTTTCCTTCGTCGGCGTCCGGAGGGGTCGAGGACTCGGGATTATGGTAACTTTAACGGGTGTCCTGCTATAGGAGGTTCTTGGGGTTCAGGATCAGGAGGTCGTTCATGATCATCACCTTCTTCTTCTGCTTCGATCTCGCTCGGTGCAGCTTCAGCGGCAGCTGCGACGCTGACGTCAACATTGCCCGATGTCAACGCACCCTTGAAGATTTCGGTGATCGCTTTGACCTCCGGATCATCATGAACCAATGACTTGGAACTCCCGGCACGAACGTACGGGATGTCACCGTTCACGAACAGAGATATTCTCTTGCCCTGCGGGTTGATCATGAATGGTTCCCTTCCGGGAGGCCACACAAAACCGTAGTTGAAGTTCATACATCTCTTTGACTAGGGAAGCACCGACGGCGTGGAGGTCCACCACATAAGCGTGTCGGTGGCTCCGAACGACTCAGTTGGAGTTCGACACGAGATCGGTATCGGTGATTCCATTGGCTGTCTGAAATGATATGGGCTCTGGAGTCACGAGCGTCTCGAGACTGTGCTTCTCGATCTTCTTCTGAGATATGAGGTCATGACCACATCCAGTGTCCATGAGAAACTTGATCTTCTTCTTAAGGATGACTGGTTGAACCATGCATTTGAATAACCCTTGATTGATGATCCGTTTGCTGTGTGCAGCATCGAGTTCGCGCTCAACGATGGAATCCTCACCGTCGTAGAACGAAACTTCTTCCACTCGAGACGTTCATGGGATTCGTACGAATGAAACTCGATCTCCGCATTGATCATCATCATCGTCAACCATGTCTCTCATGATCTGTGCCCTCAATCTCGCTTTGTGCTTGGCGAACTCCAAACTCACAGCGCGATCCTCATCATTGACAAACGCTTCCATGTCGACGTACTTCACCTTCCGCTCTTTGTCTTTCTTCGATCGTCTCGGACACGAAGAAATGAACTTCACGTCATTGGCAAATGTCACATTGCGCTTTGTCACTTTTCGGGGCGACGTAGTCGTTCCCGAGGATTCGTCATCTGTTGAACAATCCGAATCAGCGTCGCTGTCAACGGATGGACAATCTGACTCCTCCTCATCTTGCTTTGAAGATCGTTTCCATATAGCCGGAGCTGATGGATTCCACCTTCGACACAATCTGATAGCGGGTGCTGCAGGAAGTGCCTTGGCCTTGGCATTCGGCTTCGCTGGAGCTGCCTTCGCTTCGGATTTGGCTTTAGCTTTTGCCTTTGGTTCCGGAGCTGGGGTAGCTGCTGCCTCATGCTTGAAAGGACAATTCTCTCTTGAACACGAGCCTGTGTTCTTGAACGAATAGCAAATCCTGTTTCCTCCTCCTCCAGATGGACTTGGGGTTCTCGTCCTCGGCGTGAAGGGTCGTTCTGGAGTCTTCTTTGAGTGACTGAATGGACACTTATCGCCATTTCGACACCCTGCATCTGTGAAATGGAACTTGCAGCGGATTTGCTTCTTGCTTTTGTCACCTCTGTTATCCGCTGACTCACTCCTCGTCTTCTTCTTGGGCTTCGGCTTGGTCTTTGCATGACTCTTCGCTTTGCTTTGAGGTAGTACAGGTGTTGCTTTGTCCGGCTTGGTCGGTGAAGCCTTGACCTTTGCGGATGGAGCTGCGTTAGGCGTAGGTTTCTCAGGTACCTTGGCCGGTGCAGCGAGCAAATCCTTGCCCTCAAGCATCTGACGCAAGCCAATTTGAGTCTGAGTGAGATTTGACTGTTCTCGTTTCCGCATGATGGTACGATCGATGATCTTCATCAGGTTGTCGTACGATCGATCTTCATGATTGTAGGGCAGGTGTTCATAGTGCATGCCCAAGTCCATTTTCATTGCGGGCGAGTCCTTGATCTTGCTGTACAAGCAATCACGGAGAGCTGTTTTGGATGGAATGTCCTCTGGTCTCATCCGTCCCAGAACTTCCAACCACGTCTGC
>CAJNDT010000335.1:952436-1035006 GCA_905221615.1 Symbiodinium sp. CCMP2592
CCACGATCCCTCAATTGAGGAACATGGTATACCTTACATGATACTAGGGTTCCGACTACAAGTTCAGGTATACCCCTTATTCCAATTAAGGATAGTGGAGTTTCTGGGTGCGATGTCCAGGGGTTCTGGGGCCTCTGGAGATCCTTAAATTGCGAGTATACGAGTTCTACATGGGCTACAAACCGGTTCAAAGTAAGGGCTCTGAAAGAGTTCTGGGGCGTTGGGGATCTCTGAAGGGTGACTATCAGCGCACTGTAAGGGCTTCAAGCTCTTGTGTTTTGTGGTTTGGGGTTCACTCAACTGCTTCACGGGATCCGGAGTCTTCTGACTGTCTGGCCCTTCGGTGCCCTGAAATGCCTGCAAAAACGAAGTGCAACAACTGCAAGACTAGAGCCGAGTGTACCGCCGACAACAATTATAATAGCCGAATAATGACATGTAACTCGTAGTCACAAGCATCGCTATCCGCTACTTATCGCCCCGGCATGAAAGTTACATCAGATCCTTTGAGTATGGCTTCGGCCCTAACCACCTAGACCCTGCACCCAA
Organism: Symbiodinium sp. CCMP2592; assembly: GCA_905221615.1. NCBI lineage: Eukaryota > Dinophyceae > Suessiales > Symbiodiniaceae > Symbiodinium > Symbiodinium sp. CCMP2592. Next base: position 952,986 of record CAJNDT010000335.1, read on the forward strand.
AGGCGACCTGCGACAGAGAGAGTCGAAACCGTCATCGTCGTGAGCGACATCTCGCCCTGTCGGGGCTTCTGGGCTTAGCATCTTTTGACATCTTGGAGGTCTTAGGGTTTAGGATTAGGGTTTAGGGTTTAGGGAAATTGAAGCTATGGTAGTCGGGCTTAAAAGTCTCAAGGCATGATCACGGTGTAGGGCTGGAGATCCAAGCCTTTCTTCGGGTTTGGGCTTGAGGGCTTCGGGTTTCGGCTGTGCAGTGCAGCACACGCGATGCGTAGGGTTTGGCGGAAATGTATAGGGTCTTGGTGCTCAGGGTTCTTGGTCTCGGAGGTAAGTATATTCTATGATATCGCAGTGTTCGTACGGGCGTGCATAGGGTGCAAGTTGAGGCTTTGCGGGTTGAGGGTTTGGATCTCGGCGTTTAGGCCTTGCAGCGTGTAAAGATCCAAGATAGGCTTAAGGGTTTTGCTTCAAGTTTAGGGATTTGGTTCAAGCGCTGACAACAAAACCCTAGAGTTTGATGGTAGGTTTAAGATACCCTAAACCCTAAATCACAACATTTAGGGCTGTGGTTGCCCTAAACCCTCAAGTTTAGGGTTAACCGTGGCTTGTGAAACGGTCGATGGCAGGCCGCCACACCGGAACAACGAATAAGGCAGTCCTGCAAGCCTACTTGCAGGGTCGGGGGGACGTAGTAAGTAGGTAGTAAGTAGACTTATAAGTACCCTAAAAGGGACCCCAATTGGGGTTATGGTACTTATAAGTCCCGAAGCTAACCAGTTACTAAGTCGCCCGACCCTCCAAGTAGCCTACCAGCAACTGCGGCGCACAAACCAGAATCCCATGTAAACAACGACTCACGCGAATCGCAAAGGTCCAGAGCACCCCAAAGCCTAAAGCCCTTAGCTCCAAACCCCTGAACATCTGAACTGAACCATTAACCGACCCTACACCCCTAAACTCTGAACCCTTATAAACCCTAAACTCTAAACCCTCCTGCGAACCTCCGAACATCGATCTTATGGACCAAGATGGGGAAGGCGTGCGAGTCGATGCCTGTTTTCAGGAACTTTTAGGATTTAGGGTTTTTGGGGTTTGGGTTTGGGGTCTTGGTGTTTCGGGCGGATTTTGGGCTCAAGGGTTGCAGGGCGTAGGGGCTCGACTCTGGGCTCCGGACACATGTTGGGCTCAGCCGTGTTTAGGCGCGCTTGGGTTTTGGGGTCGATGGCGTCTAGGGTTGGGGCGATCCTCAGGGTTCTCCCGTGAAGCACCCTCGGGGGTGTGGGGGGGGGGGTGTTCTTAAAGTTCATTCGCAGAACATGCACATTTTGTGCACTCATGCTCACATGCTCCGCCGTGGCCTCTTGAAAGCTTCGCTCGGTGCCACTACTCCCGACACTTTGAAATGTCGGCGCGGACCGCGTTCAAAGTTTGATTGTCGACACCTCCGTGTTAAAAAGTAAGGCTGAGGACCATTTAGAGTGAGTTACAAGTAAACTGGTTCCGATCTCGCATGTGCTGGGCCTGGCCCTTGGGGTGTTGTCTAAAGAAAACAAGGACGAAGCACAACGCCGAAAGGCGACGATGCAGGAGACGACGAGCTTCATATGAACCTGATGAAAGCAGGAATGATGATGCATGAAAGGCTCGGGGCTTAGGGTAGAGGAATCAAGCTTTCAAAAACCCTGACTCCCAGGCCTGCCTTAAGCTGCCGACCACAGGAATACATCGCAAAAACGCTGTTACTTAGATACTGCCATCAAACACACGTTCAGCAGTACGAAACGCTTCTCTGACCCAACACACAGGCTCCGCACTATAGCTAGGATGTGGGTTTTAGCTAATTACATTTACGGCCCCAAGCTATTTCTCCAACCCTACACAAGCCCTTGACGCGGTTCTCCAGCAAAAATACGTCAACATGTTGTGACATGCCACGTCGACTATCCGTTCTGCATGCCACGAAAACCACGCAAATACCTTTGTTTACCTTCTATATGCATTGATAGGATACTACACAGCAAAACCCTGCTCTAACGTTGGGGGACCTTATTTGATGCAACCGGGCAGATCTCAAACCGAGCGAAACCTCCCGAGTTAAACCTCCAAGGGCTGATGCTCTGCCAATGATGCCGCACAGTGCCCTAGTTGCTGAGTTCATAAGCCCCAAAAAATGTACACTTGTAGTTTTATAGGGTCCACTCAGCTACTAAGGTGCTGCTCCCATCATACTTGCGAAAGCCCACCAAAGTGCCTAAACATCACCGTGGATGCCGGCAAAGCCACCGAAACCTCTACGGCTTTTGCACAAACTCAGCATACTACAAACTGCAGTACAGCTGACCCTGACGGACACTGACGAAAACAGATCGGACGAACGGATTCTAAGCACGCAAGTCGGCCAAACATGCAACAACCTGAATCGGCCCTCATTTGACAGCCCGCCAACAGCCTACCGACCCACGAACCCGGCAGTACGAAACGCGGCTGGCGACCTCGTACCCAAGTTCGAAGCTCTCCACCAGTATCCGAGGCTTTGGGAGGGAGGACCTCGGGTAAGGAATTTCTTCAGCTCTTGAGGTGTGCAGGGTTCTTAAAGGGAAACCCTCAAAGGTACCCTCAACCCTAAACGCTAAACACTAAACCCTAAACCCTAAACCCTAAACGCTAAACACTAAGGAACCCATCAAAGGCTCCTAAACCCCGGGTTTGTGGTCCAGTCGGGTTTGGGGTTGACGATTGAGTTGTAAGAAAGGCGCAGCGTTGGCTCCTGATGAGGATTCCCCGCATTTGGGGTTTAGGGCTTTTTTCAGGGTTTAGGGTTCAGGGATGAGAGGTTTAGGGTTTTAGGTTTGTATTTGGCGGGGTTGAGAGTTTGCTTCGCACACGCTGTGCGGTTGCCCGCGATATCTTGGATGTAACCACCAGCATTTAATGCTGTCATTGTTTCTGTGGTTCCAATGGTGGTCACCAAGATAACACACACGACCGCAGGCCTGCCTTTCACTGATTGCCGGCACAGCGCAACCGCAGAGAATCATGTCGCGGAGATCGAGGAGCACGCCATCAGGGGAGCTTCCGAAAATGAAGGGTACCTTATTTTGGGATCCTTATAATGATGGCGAACTGCTACCGAGTATAGGGGCCTTTATAGTTAGAATAGGGTATGGGGCTCCTTTATAGTGTAGTTCTAGGAAGGAACCCTGAGGAACGATGTATGAATCTTCTATACTAGATGGAAAGCAGACATCTCGGAGGCCACGCCGAGGCAGGAAGAATTCCAGCTTCGATTTGAGCTTACGGGCTTACAGTTACCGATCTCATTACAGTAAGTACGGATTACACTGTGTTGCATGCACCTGCAGAGGTTTAGGGCTCAGAGTTTGACCCTAAACCCTACACCCCAAACCCGGAACCCTAAACCCGGAACCCTAAACCCGGAACCCTAGACCGCACATACGGTCGGGGAGATCCTTCTGGAAGCCTTAGAAGCACACTCAGAGACTACAGGCGACCCTGAACCCTAAAATCATACTATCGTATGGTGTGTTGTATTACTTTTTGTATTGTACTTTAACATATGATACTAAAGTGGAATATTTCGTACCATGTCACATTATCTTCTCTTGCATCATACGGTAGTGTATCAAAGCCATGAGCTGAGGCATCGTCGCGGTGTCGTCCGAGGCATCCAGCTCCTCCTGGCTACATCGGCTTGGACACATAGTAGGAGCTTTGAGAATTAGGGATGAGGGTTTAGGGTTTAAGGCTTCATGCGTGGGGGATTGATCTCGACTTGGTTGCTGCTCTCCCCACCAGAGCTGTAATGAATGTAGGTGTGGCTGGCTAGCACTCTCCACAGACTGGACCCTGTCTCTCCCTCTTACTTCCACACGTGCGATCCTATGCAGGCAGAACCGGCGGCCGTTCCTTTTGCACTCACTGCCGGCGGTGGTTCGTCTGTGCAACGGGATAGCTCTGATTGCTCAGGATAGAAGACACATATAGCACTTAGCTATGGGCATTGACTTGAGCCAAACGTTGCGTTGGCGGTCACATAGAAAGGTAAAGATGAGGGATGCGTAGCATGCCCCCTAGAGTCGAGGGACGCGTAGCGTGCCCCCTTCTCTTGCACTTTACACGGTCTTGCTCACAGCTCTTATAGTGACACCTTAGAACTTGACAAGGCATCGCAGTCCGTTCGCACCCCCCATGAGTTGCGTCTCCGACGCTGCTCACCCGGAAGATGGCACGATAGGACAGAAGAAAATTCCGCCGCAACGTTGACATTGAAAATCAGAGCTTTGTATCCCAATTAGAAACGTTGTGACACTCATCTACGTCAGTAACGATCCCCTGAAATGACAAACGAATCAGGCGTCACCGAAGAAAGAAGCATTCGCGATGGCATTCCACGGGCGAAGCTCAGAGGTCACGAACTGATAGGCGAGGAAGATCAGGCGTTGTCTCGCCACCATCTTCGCGTTGACGTAGGATCACGGTCCCAGGGCCGGAGGTTCTCCTCTGGATACTGGTTCCTTGGCTTTCCTTTGTCCTTGCCTTTGTTTCGGCCTTTGGCGGCGATGTAGTCGTGGTAGGAATTGGTGTTCCAGCCACCATGTTGCTCGCCTCCGGTTCTTCCACGCCCTTTTGAAGGTCCCTTGGATGAAGAAGCGCTTTCACGTTCCTCCGTAGTGACAGGCGTGTCCAGGATGGACGTGCCACCTGGAGGAAGATAGTCAGCGGCCGAAATGTGGTGTAGGGCTTCCGTACGCTTTGTCGTCGGGTTTTGCTGTCTCTCAGTTTTGGATCTGTTCAATCTGTCCATGAAATGCGCAGGCATTTGCACACTGTGGTCCACCAGCAAGGCGATGGTCTGGACTGACTGATCAGAATGAGTCAGCAGAATACCGACGGGGTCGATGTACAAGAAGTCCACTGGTCCAGTTGGCGTTGGTCGTAGCACTGAGAATTGTTGGTGTCCCGTCACCATTGGGATCACCTCGCATAGGACGTTCAGACAACAAAAGTGCATAGCCTTTACATCTTCATCCCTGTCGCTCTTCAAGTAAGTAGTAGGGTTGAAGTTGTCCCTGCCAATTCCCATCATGTTGGCTCCCCGTACAAGTAAAGAAAGCATCTGGTTCGTCCGGAAGCGCTTCAAGGTGTAAGTCCCGTTGGGATCATACTGTTTGAGGTTCTCAGGTTCCTTTGCAAAGCGAATGATCTCCTCATCAGTCACGTCCCTGCTCACACCCGTTTCCCTATCCACTGCCGCCAAAGATCCCCACTTTCCAAGCACATCATAGCGTTGGCCAAGTGCGAAACTTTCCCTCATCTGAAACAACGGCATAGTCGCCCACTTTGCGAATCCTGACCAAGCTTTGTAGATGGATCTGCATACCACGTATGCCATGTACGACAGAGCGGTCATGTTCGCGTCAATGCAATGGGCATTTCGCTTTCCAGAATAGTAAGATGGCTGCATGGCGGTACGTGCAAGTTGTAGCTCAGGATCGATGTTCAAAGACTGGCCGGTAATGAAGACGGGACGACGTTCCTGTGCGATTGCTTCTGGAACTGCGTCATCAAAGTCCTCTCCAGGCTCGACGTCCATTTCTTCATCAGGTTCCTGTTCTGGATCGTCTTCCGCGATGACAGATGGTTCTGGGATTTCTTCAGGTTCCGCAACGGTCTCTACCTCCATGGCTTCCTGCTCCTCTTCGGGCGCCTCAGGCACTGCGGCTGCTGCGGCTTCCATTGTCTGAGCAATGAAGTCACTGGGGATCTCCGTAGGAGTCTCCCGTTGTGGAGAACCTTGGTAATATCCGCTCGAAATGAACTGTGACCAGCAAGACGTGCATCGGGAGAAACATGCTGGAACGATGTTGTAGCATGCCGGGCATACCCTCATTCTCCGTCCATCCTCGTCTCTGCGTAGGTCTTCGGGTCGCCAATTCTTGATGACAAACTTGATTCCTTTGTCCATGTAGTGATGCCGAACCGTGTTCTCCCTGTGGGACTCCAGGACAGTCGTGAGGTCACGAATGATCTGCTCCTTGCTTGTGTCGTGGGGTCCAGGAGGCATCTCGCAAAGCAATTCCATGATCTTGCTTGGCGTTCGGTATCTCTCGAACTCGGGAAGCAACGGTGATGCATTGTAGTCCAACACCAGCTCTTTCTCCAACCTTTCATCGTAGATCTTTTCCACCAGAGCGAAAGAGTGTGTATCTCGAGGATCAGGGACGCAAAACCATACCTCCTTGACGAAATGGAAAGGTATCGTTCGACCAACGATCATGATGCCGCTGTCTGTGATACGTCCATCTTCTCGTGCAAGATCTTGCGATGGGACATGAAGGACCGCCAATGGCATGTGCTTGGCGTCTCGTCCGTGTACTCGCATCTTGGTTGTTGCATTCCGGTGATCGAACGGCGCAAACACCCCCCAATAGCTGTGGAGTCTGCCGCCTTGGTTGCCTCGGAATTGGCGCCTATGGTCGAAGTCCCCGTCGGGGTCCTCCGAACCAGGCATGATGCCTTGCGTGACAATGGAATCCAAGTTGCGGCATGCCGTAGCGTGGAACGCACCTCCAAGACGTTGCAAGAGGGTCATAGATGGAGATATTGCGAACCTGTTCTTGTCCAACTGAAGCAAGTTGTTCTGGGGATCTGAATGCGCAGAGTGACCACTCGTAGCCCGAACTGCCCATGGCTTCACCCAGCCGTTGCATAGGTTCAGGTACCTCTGGCCATGCCGGCAATGGTCGTTGTTCTGGATCTCCGTGATCTGGTCCCGAACTGATACCAACATGTTCGAACCTGCTGATCCAAGAACTTCCGTGCCGGGGTCCTTCACTCTCACACCCAGGAACTGCAACCGAATCTTGGCCTTGTTGCGTTTCGTGGCTGCAATCATGTTCCCCTGGAACAATAGCTGAAGTCTTTCATTGTACACTCTCTTCTTCTGTTGATCATCGGTCCTTGAGACCCCTTCGGTGATGCGTCTGCTTTCATGGGTCCATAGTGGCTCATGCCTCACCAAGTCTTCGATCATCACCCATCCTCCTTCATCACATTTGATGACACTGTTGAATGCCACCTGGCACCTGTTGTCAAGCCATTCTGAGCCTGGGCGCCTGGCGATTCTGTGGCGCAAGTCAGACTGGATGCATGATAGCGCCCAATCCGCGTTCAACCTGCGCTGACGGGTGATGTTGCGAAGGACAACTTCGTTCACGATGTCCCACCGATTGTTGATGAAGCTTGCACCCTTGGTTGGGATCAGGTCGAGAATCCCGCACCGGATTGGCCTTCCGCCGCCGATGGATTCATAGCCTGGATTGGTGTAGCTATGAGTGTTTTCGTCGTACACAAAGCTAGGACGGTCTCCTCGTTGAGGTAGGCGTCGGTCGCGATGGTCCGAAAGCTGCTCAATGATGTCCACCACTCGCTGGCTATTCTCTGGTCCCGATTCCTGCAGTGGTACGCCACAAGCATCATTTAGGCCCCGACGATTCTCCACATCCGTGCAGAGATTGTGTTTGTTCTCATAACGGATCAAGACCACATCACCCCGTACGGCTTCGCCTCCGCGTCGCGGTCGGGCTTTGGCCTTGGGTCGTCGGTCCGAGGATGCAACACTCACATGATCTGTGGTGTCAACGTCCATTGGCTCAGCCTCTTGTGTAGGTACTCGACGTGGATATCGAAGAAGACTTTCCTTGATGATCTGGACGCCTCGAAGTACCAGGTCCCGGGTTGCAGCATTCTCTGTGCAATTTGACAGAGTGTGTAGGTCACTGCCACAAGCAACACAGAATGTGATGCGATCGCTTCCGACTGACATCTCGCCCTGAGCGAGTACGCCAACATAGTCCTGAAGCTGCGTGACAAATCCTTCACGAATTGCATGCCTGGGATCAGGGCCTTCTGCACCTTGCTCTTCTTCGGGTTGCGCATCCACATCCACATCCTGTGCAGGTATTGGTGGAGCAACTGAGAACCCTGGATCGTCCGTGACGTTGTCAGCGGCCTGTGTCTCGTCGGTTCTCGCAATCTCTACAGGGTAGATATCACCATCGACGATCACTGTGAAATCAATCACGAGGTCAGCGGACATGTTGTTGACGATCTCAGCGACTGCTTCATTCTTCTTGGGCGGTGTCCTTTTGCGCGGGGAGTCAACCGTGATCAGCTCGATGGCTTCGGCCGACGCGTAGCGGAAGAATGACCTTTCGATTCCTCTCGCGCACGCATTTGCTCCCTCAAGGCCACCCCAATTCATGAAATGACTTGGGTGTCTCATTGCAATCGTAAGAAGCCCGAGCGCCAGCTCCACTGTGTCACCCAGGAGCTCTTCCTTGGGCAAGACTGACCCTCTGTAGCATTCTTGGCGCTCTTCTGGAGTCAAAAGCATCCTCATGAAACCAGCATAAGCGCAGTTCCCGGCGTCGTAGTAGCAGATGTAGCATGTCTTGCCTTCGGAGTCGTACCCTCTGTCCCACGCCAACTGTTTGGCCTTTCCCCATGCCGCGTACTCGATGGCCTGACTGGCTGTGATTCGGAGACCACCGTAGTGAGAAACCGTCTTGCCGATGTCTTCATAGACCATCTCTGCACAAACTTTGAGGAACTCCTTGATGTCCACGCGAGGATCCACGAATTGAAGCCTCAGGTCATAAAGGTGCTTTGCGCAAGCCAAGGTGTACTTCTGGGACGTGATCAAGTCATTGAAGGAGCTGATTTGATGCTGCATCTTCAAGGCTGAAGTATGCGCGCACCCAATGCAGTGTCCAGGATACCCGTTTCCGGTCGGCTTGAAGAAGGCTTGTGCGTAGCACTCAGCCAACTTCATTGCTTCACATCCAGAGCAATAGAACGTTCTCCCTTTGACATAACCAGTGTTCAGGGTCGCATAGGTGTCGATCCTGAACCAGTAGTGCCTGTTGTCGTAGTAGGCTTCGGGAACGGTCATGGCGATGTCAAAATCCTGCCAGGTGACTGTGGACGATTCAGCGACCGTGTCACCCTGGGCACCCGACCTGATCTGTTGCTGCTGTTCCCCCGTAAACCATGTCTGCGAAATCTTGGTGGACGTCTTGACTTCACTCTTGTCCTCCCAAATCTCGACAAGCGACGGGTGAGCGACTGAGTCGGTTCGGACTGTTTCGTCCCATGAGCGAACTTTCGATGCCTCAACAAAGCACGTGGATACCATCTTCTCGCAGAACAGCTGCTTCTCATAGATAGCTAGGCCCAATTTGAACCTGACCCGATTGTCCGGTGGTGGCACCTTTTCGACTGACAGTGTATGCACGCCTGACGACGCATGTTTCGCCTGACTGTACATTCTTGACCAAAACGAAGATCCATGAATCACCACACATGCTCGGGCCCGCAACTCCAGTTCAATATACATTCCCAGCGCGTGGAAACCGTTGAACATAGAAGCTTTCTGTCGAAGGTAATTGCTGGCTGCTCCTACGAACCGTAAGTCGTGGTTGATGTTGACAATTGGAGGGCGCGTGGTACGCTTCCCTGCCGCAATGATGGGGTCAACGTACGTGGCTTTGAGCTGTCGCTGCAAATCAGCACGAATCGCTGCTCCGTCTCCGACCTCACTCATCGGAAATGATATGTTCTCGATGAGGATCGCTTGGAGAGACAGATGGTAGTGCAACGTGACGGTTGCAAGCTGCTCTTCAGTCAAGCCATCCAATGTCTCATTCACAGATTCCAACGATCCCTTTGTGACTTGGAAGTTGTAGTTGGCACCTGCGGTGATCGACGGGCTCACAATGTAGATCTCACTCCATCCATGCATGACGAGATTCTCTCTCACTGTATGCGATGACCCTCTGGTCCTTGCGACCATGTCAAAGTCTTGGACGAGGATTGTGCATTGAGAGCGCATAGTCGCGGCATCAGGCTTGCCGCCCATACCCAAACTATTGCGAAATCCGTTCAGCGTGTTCATGGTATTGATCCTTGCTTCTGCCGGAATTTCATCGTTGTCGACAAGATCGCTGTCTGCCTCGATCATCACCGCCGAGGTAAGCATTGGAGGAGAAGGAAGATGCACGCACGACACCAATGCCAATGCATGGTACAGCCGCGAGTACATCCGTAACCACATCTTCGTGCTCAGCTTCACGTAGACCTTCAGGTTGAGACCCTTGTCGTCACTTTGAGAGACGGATCGAATCCTTGCCAAGTAGGTCACCAGTCTTCTGACGTAATGCTGAATTGGTGTGGTCCCCACGTCGTGGTTGGCCACGAACTTTGGCGTCTCATCAATGGTAGGTGGGTACTCGTCTTGATCACGGGTCGTCGCCAGCAAGCTCGAGCGACAGCCCTTTTCATCGATGTTGACATAATGGTACCAACTTTCCTGAGCGCCAGCGGGGATTGGAGCTTCCTCCCATGTCGGTTGCGATGGTTCCTCTTCCGGTTGCGAAGTCGGTGGTTGTGGAGGAGGTGCCGCAGAAGATGATGACGCCGATGCCGTTGCCTCGTCCGTCCTTGCCCTCTTTGGTCCGTGGCTAGGGGTGGCTCGAGGCTCGGTAGCGGATCCTTGTGGTTGTCCCGGCGTTCTTCCATGCTCAGGGTGCACGATTCCTTCCGGTTCGAGGTTGCTTGCCGTAGGCATCGCCACCCTCCCCGTTGAGTACACCCAGCTAGGATGCCGTTGAAGATTGGGCGGAAATAGGCCATCATCTTGCATAAGCGGTCTTGGTGCCCCCATCTGTTGGAATTCTGCTTCCCATATGCTCAACGTGGCGCGTTTGGTAGAGCAGTCGACCACATATCCAGATTCAACTCCGCATTGATTCCAGGTGTAGCTACGGAACGCATCCGGCAATTGGAAGCCGTTCCTGTCTTGATCTGCACATACAGCATCCACGTGGTGCTTGAGGAAAGAGTACGTGGTGTAGTCGGAATCAGGGAGCACATCATTGGACCATCTGTAATGCGGGTGTCCAGTGTCTGGATCAACCCATGATACGTAGGAATGAAGCACGTGGAGACAGACACTGAACGCCTGGAGCGAGTTCATCGCAAAAGCGAGCGGGTGTCCCATGCCTTGAGGCATTGTGCGCATCATCAGGGCCAGCTGGTGAACGTTGAGTGGCGTAGCGCCATCGTTGTTCGCAGCACATTCCTGGTTGTAGGTCCGTAGTCCATATCCAGTGTGTTTCGCGAACATGTACATCAGCTTGCACACCCTACATAACGTAGGCTCCGCCAACAGGTCTGATTGGTCAGGTGCTCTACCCGACATTGGCAACTTGTGGTAGTAGTCCTGATTCACCGTATACCATTGTTGAATTCTCGTGTCTGTCACAGTCTGGTAGGGCGTCTCCACGGAGTTGATGAGAACGGCGAGGTTGTAGTAGCCGTCCGCACTGACGATGTTCCTTGTTGCAGTGTTCAAGTCGAACCGAACTTGCTTTCGTTCTTGTTCCAGTTCAACCACAGCCAATTTTGCATCATCGCGGATCACTTCCTCATCCACCATGAACCTGGTGATGGCATTGAACTTCCCCTCGTAGTCAGCAACAATGTGTTTGAGACCTCCACCAAACTTAGTGACCATGGCGAGTATCTCCCCATAGGGTTTGTCCATGTACTCCTCAGGAGCAGCAAGCAAGCAAGCTTTGAGGATTTCTCGGACTCGAATGGAAAGATCTCCTCCTGACGACAGATTTGCACACGTGAACAGCAAGACCAACGGAGGTGCTTTGAAAGCTGCCCATGTGCGAATGAGATCATTGTCGACCACTTTGTCTTTCGTAATCTTCGGCGGGAGCGAGACGCTCTGCGACGAATCCCCAGAATACATCTCCAGGAACTTGTGGAACTTCAGAAACGTTCGCATCATCCCACCAGACGGGAAAACTTCTTCGTGGTCCACTCCATCGAAGGCCAGCTCGTAGGCATTGTAGCTTTCAGCCATGGCTCGGGTTTCGGTCCTTCCTCCGTAGGAGGGAAGTCCCTACACCCTACTCGACTTCACGGTTCCGGGTTCTCCGTAAGAGGCACCCTTCCCCGATCCGTCTGGTCAGACCTTAGTTGTTCCTTAGTTGGGGCTGTCTAATAGCCCCTTCATCAGCGTCTACACACTGATGTTGCTGCCATGCAATGTCCTCAGATTCATGTGCAACATGACTGACACTGACATGAGCTCGAACAAGGCTGCGAACATTCCTCGCAATTGACCGCCATGAGACATCAATGCGCTGCAACAAACTGTTCTTCGAGTCATGGTCCAAGCAATCATTCAGTCTCATCACCAAACGGTCCGCTTCAGGCATGTTAGAGAACATGATCCTGCGTCCACCACCATCGCCATCAGCACCAACATGATCATCAACCTTAACCTTCGTCACCTTGCCACTTGAAACAAGAGCATGCAACTCTGGCCAAGACCAACATGAGCATGAAGAAGGCATGTCAAGCGAAAAATAGACGTCGGAAAATTCCGCACACTTCTTCAGCAGGCGTTTGAGAGATTTCAAGACACTTCTGAAAACCTTGTACTTCCCACCAGAACGTTTTTCACCCCCCACGCAAGCCCCTTCACTACTTCCAGGACCAGCACCTGATCGCAAAAGCGATGCCACGAATAGCACAGGTGTGCGCAGGTCGTTCCGGCACGCATCCTTCATTGTACCGATAAGGCTGTCCTCATCGGCCTTGGAGCTGATCAGCTCCTTGCAAGTTATGCGAGAGCAACCTTTAGTGGACTTAGGTACGGCGTAGCCGTTACCCAAGCCACAGAGGTCAACAATCATGCGGTCTGGCTTCCGTCCACCAGCCTTCGACGGCATGGCTACCAATCTCCCATCGCCAGTTGCCTGAAATTTCAAGGCTTTAAGCAATCTTCTGGAGATTTGGCTAGTCAACTCGCATTTATCAGATCGATCCTTAGCGTCCGAATCAGTCATGTGCAAATGTTTGGACGAGCACACATCAGACGACTTAGGATGCAACGCGACGTTTGCGGCAATGTACTCCCATTCATCCTTGCAGTAGCCGAGCTCAACGGCGGTTCCGGGAGACACAGGATCCCGAAAGGTATAACGCTGCCCGTGAGTGCATCCTTGGATCTTGATGCTCTTCCACATGGCATCTTCCTGAAGTCCCTTGTACTGCTTGGTTTCCTGGACTGGTACTCGAGGAGGCACTTCGATGATGATTTGGAACCCCCATGATGCCGCTCTGCGCGCAATTCTTTGGACGACCTCCCCCCATGGGTAGTCTGTCCGCAATTTGGCCTTTTCAGGGTTGTCAGCGATTTTCCGACTCAGCCACGAATTCTTGCCCAACACCCCTGCACCAATGAAGATTACGGAGTTAGGGTTGTCTTTCTTTGCTTCCACCACATCAAAGATGTAGGCGCACATGGCGTCGTCAACTTCTCGCCCCATACTCAGAACATTTACTTGCAGCCCAGGGTCGTAGTGAGAATCGGGAGCATGCTGGGCGATGCAATCCTTGCCTGGAGCATACTCGTTCCACCAGTTCTCCTCATCGACTCCTATCAATGTCCATACCGTCACTGCCTTTGGAGCATCTTTGATAGTGATACGGTACTTCCACCGGCTGTAAGGATTCTTGTAAGCATGGACCAACCTTCCATCGTGGTCGAGGAATTGGATCACCAGACCCTCCTTGGGCTTGTTTTCGGCGAAATTGACCACGTGAGGCACAATTGCTCCATCATATCCCTGATATTCCCTTTTCTGTTCCGCCGCATCATGCCATACATCTTCGTACACCGACGACCATTGGTCATAACCAAATTGAGAGGCTTGACTTTTGGATTGGCCGTTGAAACAAAATCCCTGGTGCAATGTAAAGCCTTGGTACCCCCCATGGATGGCACGCGCCAGTGTGACAACCACCGCTCGCCATTTGGCGGGCAGGGCGCGCACATAAGACTGGCCTAGAGGCGGTTCAGGAATAGGCAAAAACGGCGGCGCAAGGACGTCCGCAATGGCAGCGGGGCGCAAATGCCGCACGGGATACTGAAACACAGCACGTTCCACGTAGCGGTCGCTTGCCCGGTGTGTCAAGGATAGCAGCACGATCCTCCATCTGCACGGGATGGTACTGAAACACAGCACGCTCCACGTAGCGGTCGAACTTGCCCGGTGTGTCAAGGATAGCAGCACGATCCTCCATCTGGTGCCACTGCCCTTCACGAAGAATCCAAGTCGACCGAAGGTAACGACCAGGCGGCAACGCAGAAGGCGGCCCCCGCAACATGCGCGGGAACTTGACAACCAGGATGGGGTCCACACTGTCATGTTCTTGCAAGCCTTCCTTACTCGACAATCCGGCGCGATACAACACCTGAGGGAGGATCGGCGTCTGCGTGTAAGGAAAACAAGGCACCTCGCTCTTGAACGAGTAGTGCTGCTGACCCTTCTCATCCGTACTTTGGGTATGAGTAGGCCGCATCAGATCCATAATCTCTTGGGAGCCGATGAGATCCGGCGGAAAGATGTTGATGAGCTGACACGCATGTGTCCAGGACACGGAATCCTTGAACGACTTGGTGTGTATGTCCGCGGACATCTTGGCAGTGACCTCATAGGCAAGAGAAACGTAACCTTCCTGAAAGATAGAATGCATCCATCCAATGCAGATACCGTGGGTACGTTCCAAGTGACGCATAGTCGGATTCTTGCCCGTGCGAATCACCCCGATCATGGTCTGGTTGTCGTCGTAGAAGACGAAGTTGGGGTCTTGCCCCCCAAGCTGCTGCCACAACGTGATAGCAGGCAATCCAAGACGTGACATGGCAAAGTCGGCCGCGACAATCTCGGCCTCAGGTGTGGAATGACTCAAGCATCCCTGCCTTTTGCTAAGTCCCGCCAAGGGAAATCTTGTGTGAGAACCTTGAATGTGCAAATGAGCACCGGAGGTAGATTTCAAACTTTCTCCACAACCGGCATAGTCCGCATCTGCAAACAGCCCGATGGACGAGTCCTCCAAGGAGTTCCCGACCCATCCAATCATCATGTGATGTTTGGACTGGTGCACATAGGCCATGAGATGATGAAGAAGAGCATCCTCCTTCTTGGTCCATTTCGTGATCTTGCGTGCGAGATTGTTGATACTGCGCAGAAGATCAAAGCGGCAAATGCGCGCGGCATAAAGCAATTTCATGAGAATGCTGGCTGCCTGCGGAGCAAGTGCGCCGCGATTGGCCTCGTTGATTTCCTCTTCCTCGGGCGCCTTGGGAATAGGTGGAGGCGGAACGAGCCGACCATCCTTATCAACAGGCATGGTGTGTCCACACCACGTGCATCGATGGCTTTTACCTGACTGTGCCGGAGCGCGAGCTGGGTGATTCTTAGTCTCCTCAGCCGGACTCGGCGATGGTACCGTCTTGAATTTTGTCGGATCGAACCCAGTCACGTCGCAGTACTTCTTGACTGTCATGTCCAGGTACGTCTCCATGTCGTAGGTAACGGTCTGCACCTTCGTTTTGTCATGCAACGTTGCCTCGCCCTTGGAGATGCGACAACCCAGATACAAGCCCAGCGGCGTTTCTTCTTCCAATCGAAGTTCTTGGCGCAGCATGTCCCAACCCTTGGATAGATTCTCTTTGGGTCCTGCCATCTTGAGATCATCCACGTAGATGACAAGTAAGAGCTTCATTTGCGGGTGAAAATACAATGATGGCCATTCATCACCAATCGGCTTGAACCCTACTTTCTGTACCGCGGTGTGGCAATGTTGTTCCCACATGGTTCCTGCGTCAGGATGTCCATATAGAGCTTTGATCAGGCGACATACCGGCCTACGGAATTTGTGCCGTTTCGCAGATGGATGCCAGGCTTCATCAGGCAGTTCAACCCAACATGGAGTGCCCGACAATCTAGCCTGAATGTATGCTTGGATAGCATCCGCCATCTGGACATCGTTGCCAGGAAGACATCCGTAATAATCTGCCCATCGTGAGGCGTCAAACGTAGCCGGGGAATTCCCCAAATCCTGAAACAATGCGGCTTCCATATTCTGGTCTTTGACCTGATCACCGAGTAGTACACCTCGCCCCTTGAACTTCCTGGCAGGATCGTCCTCTTTGAGCTGATAGTTCTTCTCGTATATCAGTCCATGTACTCGCGCCATGTGTACTTTCTCACCTTTCTTCTTTGCCTCAGCGACGACGTCGTCATATTCACGCGTAGTTGAGAAGTCAAACACCTCTTGGTCCCACAATCCCTTCCATTCTTTCATGAAAGCTTCCATGGCCTTGGGATTGTTGATCATCTCTTTGCGTGTGACGGGTCGAGTGACCATGGCATTGAAGCACGATCCTCCTGCATGATTCTTTTCCCGATGTACGTTTCTGTGAGAAGTCGTACACGGCATAGAAGGAATCCAGTTGTCATCCATGACCATATGCGCCGGAACGGCCGGCACGACATCTGCCAAGAATTGTTCCTGTGTATATTGATCCACATAGGACTGTGCCCATGACCAACCATCGTCGTCATCAACGGACACGTTGAGTTGCAGATCAATTTCTTCACACGGGACAATCTTGGGAAAGATCATGTTGTCCAAAATCTTGGTGACTATCTTCTTTCCTATCACAGCCTTCTTCCGGTCTTTCTTGGCAACTCGAGCTTTGTCTCGCTTTTCTTTCTTATATGCTGCCTTCTTCTCCGCTTCGCTCATCTTCTTCCATGCTTCCGGAGAATAAGAATGGATAGGTCGCCGTGTAGGAAGAGTTCGTCGACCATCACTTCGGATCTTGTACGGAACTCCCCTTTTGTCGATCTTGCAAGCTTCACCGTCATCGGTAAGATATACAATGCCGTCTCCTTTCTTCCCCGTACTCCAATGTTCAATCTCCTCGGGAGCCAACTTCTTTTCTTTCAAGATCTTGATAATCTCTCCAGGTTCTTCGATGTCTCCTTCGGGGATGAGTCTACCGGTTGGACCAACTTCGCGGGGCGATCGTCGATCTTTCCCAGTGACCTTTGGTTCAGAAGGAGGCAGTGCTGCACGTAGACCCAGCTCTTCGTCTAGTTCTTCGAGTCTTTTGTCTCCTATGGCATCAATAGCTTCATGTTCTGCTGACTTGAAGACTTCGCCAAGCGGCTCCGTCTCAATGTCAGATGGATCTATGTCCTGTAAGTCAGGATCTTCTCCGGGATCCGGTGGAGGAAGAAGTCCACTTGGATCATCGTCATCCCCGTCGCCACCATCTCCTCCAGGCGGACCGTCACCACCGTCATCGACGTCTTTTATCTCCTTGCCAGCGAGGTCAACGTTGTCCCTGAGTCCCTCAATGGTTGAATTCATCCTTTCGTACTCGGCTTTCAGGGGAAACGTTATCTCCTCTGGGAAGTAGATAACTTCTGTCTCGTACGGTCTCATCAACTTCCTGGGAACAGATGCGTCCATCGACAAGTTCGCATTGGCAAATTCCTTCATATCCCAAACGCGATACTTCTTGGACCACCCTTGACCAGCAGTGATGATGTATCCGGCAAAAATGCCTGGGATCCCCTTTGGATCGAATTTGTTGCCATATGTCTTCGGCCTTGTATCCGTCGGCTTGAAGAAGACTTTGGCCCCAAAGGGTATGGCTTTTCCCTCGAAGTCCTTTCCAGTCATTCGCTTCCATGCTGAATCACCATCGCCTTCCACGTCCTCAACGTTGAGGTTCTGCATCACGCAATTAAGCGCAAAGGACCAGTATTGAGCGGGCAATCCGGCGTGTAGCATGGATGCTGCGACTGTGTTGATCACTTCTTGATTTGACCGTTCAGCGAGTGAATTGTTACTGGGTTTTCCTGGAAGGGAATGATCAATCACGATCTTTAACTGTGCCATAGCTGAATCGAACTCTGGTGCTTCATCACTATACGCCATATGAATCTTGCGCCTTCCCATAAGGCGTCTGATGGCCATGACGACTTCGTCAGTGCTCCTTGAAGCCGTGGGAATCGCTGCAATCATTTTGGTGGCGATGTCCCTGATGACTAGAACCTCACGTGCCCCGTCATCGAGTCCAATGCCTGCTTCGGCGGCCTTGCGCATGTCAAGGAAGTCGAACGTCACAAGATCTCCCCAGTGTTTGATCACACGTTGAAATGCACCTCGTTGTGTTCGCAAGTGCTTCATCTTCGCGCGTATGCACGATTCGCAATATGGATTGCGGTAGCGATGAGTACACAGATGTGCCAATGTCTTCGCTTCGGCTTTCAGTGTTCCGACTCTGGCCTTGCGGCTCGGCGCACCGTCGCCTTCCACATCAATGATCACCTCATCGTCACCATCCAATGGAATTTCACCCACTCCTTTTCCTTCGTCGTCGTCCGGAGGGCGTCCGGCCTCGGACTCTGGTACTTCTTCTATAGGAGGTTCTTGGGGTTCAGGATCAGGAGGTCGTTCGTGATCATCACCTTCTTCTTCTGCTTCGATCTCGCTCGGTGCAGCTTCAGCGGCAGCTGCGACGCTGACGTCAACATTGCCCGCTGTCAACGCACCCTTGAAGATTTCGGTGATCGCTTTGGCCTCCGGATCATCATGAACCAATGACTTGGAACTCCCGGCACGAACGTACGGGATGTCACCGTTCACGAACAGAGATATTCTCTTGCCCTGCGGGTTGATCATGAATGGTTCCCTTCCGGGAGGCCACACAAACCCGTAGTTGAAGTTCATACATCTCTTGCCTATGGAAAGCACCGACGGCGTGTCGTCCAACACATAAGCGTTGATCGGTTCCTCGAACGACTCAGTCTGGAAGTTCGACACGAGATCGGTATCGGTGATTCCATTGGCTGTCTGAAATGATATGGGCTCTGGAGTCACGAGTGTCTCGAGACTGTGCTTCTCGATCTTCTTCTGAGATATGAGGTCATGACCACATCCAGTGTCCATGAGAAACTTGATCTTCTTCTTAAGGATGACTGGTTGAACCATACATTTGAACAAGCCTTGATTGATGATCCGTTTGCTGTGTGCAGCATCGAGTTCGCGCTCAACGATGGAATCCTCACCGTCGTAGAACGAAACTTCTTCCACTCGAGACGTTCCTGGGATTCGTACGAATGAAACTCGATCTCCGCATTGATCATCATCGTCGTCAACCATGTCTCTCATGATCTGTGCCCTCAATCTCGCTTTGTGCTTGGCGAATTCCAAGCTCACAGCGCGATCCTCATCATTGACAAACGCTTCCATGTCGACGTACTTCACCTTCCGCTCTTTGTCTTTCTTCGATCGTCTAGGACACGAAGAAATGAACTTCACGTCATTGGCAAATGTCACATTGCGCTTTGTCACTTTTCGGGTCGACGTAGTCGTTCCCGAGGATTCGTCATCTGTTGAACAATCCGAATCAGCGTCGCTGTCAACGGATGGACAATCTGACTCCTCCTCATCTTGTTTTGAAGATCGCTTCCATATAGCCGGAGCTGATGGATTCCACCTTCGACACAATCTGATGGCGGGTGCAGCAGGGAGTGCCTTGGCCTTGGCATTCGGCTTCGCTGGAGCTGCCTTCGCTTCGGATTTGGCTTTAGCTTTTGCCTTTGGTTCCGGAGCTGGGGTAGCTGCTGCCTCATGCTTGAAAGGACAATTCTCTCTTGAGCACGAGCCTGTGTTCTTGAACGAGTAGCATATCCTGTTTCCTCCTCCTCCAGATGGACTTGGAGTTCTCGTCCTCGGCGTGAAGGGTCGTTCTGGAGTCTTCTTCGAGTGACTGAATGGACACTTATCGCCATTTCGACACCCTGCATCTGTGAAATGGAACTTGCAGCGGATTTGCTTCTTGCTTTTGTCACCTCTGTTGTCCGCTGACTCACTCCTCGTCTTCTTCTTGGGCTTCGGCTTGGTCTTCGCATGACTCTTCGCTTTGCTTTGAGGTAGTACAGGTGTTGCTTTGTCCGGCTTGGTCGGCGAAGCCTTGACCTTTGCGGATGGAGCTGCGTTAGGCGTAGGTTTCTCGGGTACCTTGGCCGGTGCAGCAAGCAAATCCTTGCCCTCAAGCATCTGGCGCAAGCCAATTTGAGTCTGAGTGAGATTTGACTGTTCTCGTTTCCGCATGATGGTACGATCAATGATCTTCATCAGGTTGTCGTACGATCGATCTTCATGATTGTAGGGCAGGTGTTCATAGTGCATGCCCAAGTCCATTTTCATTGCGGGCGAGTCCTTGATCTTGCTGTACAAGCAATCACGGAGAGCTGTTTTGGATGGAATGTCCTCTGGTCTCATCCGTCCCAGAACTTCCAACCACGTCTGCTTGAACGTATGAAGCTTGTTGTCGCCTTGGTACTGGAGCTTCACCAAATACTCAAGAGTGATGATCATGTCAAGACGATCATGTGTTCGAAAACTTTCGTACATCATCGCGATGACTTGTCGTCCTTTGATGATCTTCACGTCAGGCCTGCTGATGTAATCGTTGGCCTTCCGGTTCACCTCGAGGTACAGGTCAGCTGATTTGTCACCACCGGCACGTAGCATTGCGACCATGGCGATCCCCAATTTGACGTCTATGCTCTTGAACTTCTTGTGTCCTGAATCATTCAATGCTTCGACATCAGGGAATGGGTTGAACGCTGGTGCCAGCCATAACATCCAGTCCTCATGATGTGGGTCGGCTGATGCCCCTAAGACATTTGCCGTGCACACGGATCGCCAGTTGTTGAGATGAGTGAGAGTAGGCCATGGAGGAACGGTCACTTTGTCGGCTTCCCTCCTGGAAATTCTCACCTCTGTGACTTCAGGATCCGCGTCTCCATCAGGATCACGCGCATGAGAACCAGGATCCGATTCGGGTTTGCCCCCTCCGCCTTTCTTCTTGTCATCATCATCATCAGGCGGATCTGGAGGATCATATCCCGTGCCGGTACCTTCATCATGCTCTTCCTCTCCGTTCTCGTCGCCAGCTTCATCACCGTCATCGTCTCCATTGTTTTCCTGAATCGTTTCAGCGAATAATCTCCACTCATCACGATCAGCTCTGAGACGTTGTTCGGCTTTCTGAGCCTTGAGTACTTCACTTCGCAGATCAGCAATCTTCTCCTCGTACTGTTCCGCGATCTCTTTCTCGATCTGACGCCTCCTTGCCTCATGGATAGAATCGTCATAGGCGACAGGGGGACCAACGAGGTCGTTGCCCTTCGTAGATGCGGTGACACCGTCGATGCCAACAGGTCTTGAGGAGCTGGCCGATGCTGTGGACTTCGATCCCAACATCCCGCGATCCCCCAAGAGTTCGCGTAGCTGTCGATCACGCACGGCTGCCGCATCACTTTTCCCATGAAATCCGCTTGGTATGCCAAACAAAGTGGCTGCACTAGGCGTGGAACGCGCAAGTGCTGGGCTGCTAATACCTGGCACGTGGTGCTCGGGCATTGCATCCGCCACGATTGGCATTGAACTGCGGCCAGTGAAGAAGTTTCCACCGGTGAATGGAATTCCGTCCATCACAAGGTTCTTGTCCTTGTCCGATTCCGAGAATGCGAACCTCTCTTTGGCGACTGGACTAACTTGACTTGGGGACCGTATTTCAGGGGATCGTACCTCATCTCCTACGGAAAATGCAGGCATTACTTCCTTTCCTACGTGCTCCCAGCCAGACTCAGTAGTCCTCGAAGACATGGGCATGCTCGAAGGTCGCGTCGCTCCTCCTTGATTGGAGTTTCGCGCTGCCTCCAATTCGCTGCGTGTCCTCGCTTGAAGATCTTCTTGTGCTTTGAGCGTTTTCCTGAGTTCACTCAGCTCGTCGTGCAAGGTAGGCAATGATCGCCTTCCATGATCTTCATTCTGATGGAGTCGTTCCTCTGCTTCTTGCATCCTCTTCACAGCCATTTTGCGGTACTCTTCCTCTTCACCAAGACGTTCGCGAAGCCGAAATCGTTCTTGTTCAATGGCTGCGCTGTTTCCAGCTAGCCCTTGGATCTCGTTCACAGCCCGCAACTCCTGGTTCTTGACCAAGTGGAATCGTTCCTGCATTGCTTGTAAGGCTTGTTCCGAACTTGCTGTGTTTGACCGGAGGACCAAGTTCTCTCTGGCGTGTTCATGAAGTTCATGAGTCAGACGCTCATACTCACGTGCCATAAGCTCACCATCACCTTGCGCTCTTGCCTCCAACTGCACAAAGTTGGTGGCTGCCTCCGTGCGGAACACGTGTAGCTGTTGAGCTAAATCCTCGGCAACGGCATGTGCTTGACGTTGTTGAGCAGAGTTCTGCTCATCCATGCGAAACAAAGCTGTTTCATAGTCTCGCTTCATCTCCTGATTGACATTGTTGATGTGCCTCATGGCTAAGCATGCATGATCACGTTGTCGTTCCAATTCCTCAATGCGAATTCCAGATCCTTCATCTTCTTGCTGCATCTCCTTGATCTTGTCCATCAGGGTCTGGACGATTCCTTCGTATTCTTGCACCTGACTGCGATAGTACATCTGCTGTGCAAGGTTCGATGCTTCGAACTGTTGCGAAATCGTCAGTTCCTGGTAGGCATTCGGACCGTCAGCTATTGCAGGCGTGGCCACGGATGACGCATCACCACGTGCAGGAATCGTATCCAGAGTCATGTCCAGATCGTCAGTATCGCGTGGTTGATTGGTAACCATCCGATTCCAAGTCATGGACTTGTCACGCCCACGAGTAGCCGAAGTCCTCGATCGTGCTGAAGAGCTTCTCGAAGATGATGGTCTTGACTTCTTTTCCAAGGTCTTGACTCCTTTGTCCTTAGCCCTGGACGTAGTCCGAGGTGCCTGAAAACCAGACGCTTCGGCCCGTCGTTCTGAAGCCTTGCCCGTCCTCGAACCTGTGGATGTCGGACGCGAAGGCGTAGATGCTCTTGGTAGACTCTTTGCTTTCCCCTTGGGAACTGCCTTTGCAATGGCAAGCGCAGAAGATTGACCTTTGTCATCTTCCGTGGAGCTATCAACGGATTGCACCACTGTGTCATCAGCTGTTGACTCACCAACGGCTGGCGCTGCCACATCGGCACCGAAAGTCATTGTCGTATCTTGACTTGATCCTGAGTTCATTGTGGTCGTAGTAGATCAAGTAGTCGTTGCTGTAGAAAGGCAGAGCCGCGTACGGCTGATAACCTGCGTGGGGGATTGATCTCGACTTGGTTGCTGCTCTCCCCACCAGAGCTGTAATGAATGTAGGTGTGGCTGGCTAGCACTCTCCACAGACTGGACCCTGTCTCTCCCTCTTACTTCCACACGTGCGATCCTATGCAGGCAGAACCGGCGGCCGTTCCTTTTGCACTCACTGCCGGCGGCGGTTCGTCTGTGCAACGGGATAGCTCTGATTGCTCAGGATAGAAGACACATATAGCACTTAGCTATGGGCATTGACTTGAGCCAAACGTTGCGTTGGCGGTCACATAGAAAGGTAAAGATGAGGGATGCGTAGCATGCCCCCTAGAGTCGAGGGACGCGTAGCGTGCCCCCTTCTCTTGCACTTTACACGGTCTTGCTCACAGCTCTTATAGTGACACCTTAGAACTTGACAAGGCATCGCAGTCCGTTCGCACTTCATAACATAGGAGCTGCAAGAATCAGGATAGGGACGATCAGGGAACATGATGATCAACTCTTCCGAGCCCTATACTACTGGCATTTTCGGGGGCTGGTTCGGAATCTAGGGCTTTGGGTCGTTGCCCTGCGTGCCATGTTAACCGCATCTAGCCTTTCTTCTGTATAAGATCTTGCGTGTGATCTTCGGCGAAGTTGTTCAGGGGCCTCAAATAAAAATAGGAACTTGGGGTCTATCATGATCTACATCTACACGGACTATAGGATAGTGACGGATAGTGTCCCAAATTACTAGTTGCTCCGACATCCTAGTTAAATGCATGGGTAGAGGGGATAGTTGGCTCCCCTTCAGCGATGCGCTTAAGGATAATGACATCAGCTGTCGCCCTTGCAGTTCAGACTTCGGGGCTGTGTCCCTGAACCCTAAACCCCATCAACCTCCTCAGCAAGCAGACAACCGTGCCCCTGGTTCCCATAAGGGCTCTTAATAAATATATTACATATAGAAGTCGGAGTAGTTACATGCAATATGCCCCTCACAGCTCTTTTGTTGTTTAGCTGAAGTGCTGTAGTATAAGAACCCCCCCTGGAATCCTGTTCCAGCGATGGAGGCCCCTAGAAATCTACTCCCAATACAGTCTCAGGATGTCTCTGCGAGCAACTTTAAAGGAGACTACTAACGGCGTTGAAGGGACAAGGGCTTAAGGATTCGGGTGGTTGTCAAAATTAGGGTCCCTAATTGGGTACCCTAAATATTAAGTGCCGTATTACAATAGGCACCCAAACAGAGCCACCAACCCTGAATCCGGACTCAACAACGCATACCCTGAACCCTCGACCCTAAACCCTGAACCCCTCTCCTCGTCGCTGCAATTGAAGCTGTCAGCGTGAGGTTTTACAGGTGCCTGGCAGCCACCCGTAAGCCCAACACCCGAACGAAACCTTGACACCCGCAGCTGCGCCACGAACCCGATCGGTTTAGGGTTTGGGATATAGGGTTTAGGGACATACCATGAATGCTTTCTCGTACGGCCTCGTAGGGGGCTCATAGGCTCTGGATGAAGTCCCGAACGAAGCCCTCAACTCAGACTCAACTCACCTAAATGCTTGCAAACCCTTGCGCCCTGTTAACTAAGAAGGGCTCACTGGTTCCAAGGCTCATGGGGCTTAGGGTTTAGGGTGCAGAGTTGAGGGCGAAAGGTTCAGGTAATTATAGGATTGAGGGCGCTGGGGGCTAAGGTGTAGGATTTGAGACAGGGAATCGGTTTGCTCCAGGTTCAGGACTCATGGTTCAGGATCTGAGGCGATACCGGTTTAGGCGCAATTCACGCGTAATGAAGATGTTGCCATCTGCTCGCTCTCTGTCTCTCTCTCTCTCTCTCTCTCTCTCTCTCTCTCTCTCTCCCTCGCACTCGCTTTCGGCCCCTGTACGACATATGTCTTCTCCTGTCTTTGGGTCCACCTTCCTGCCCGCTTTCGCTCTGTCTGTCCGTCCGCCCGTCGTACCAACATCTATCTTCAAGTCTGTCTGCCTGTCGACCTATCCTACATGTCAGTCTATGTGATTGTGCACGCTGTCTCTCTGCATTTCCTGCCTTCCCATGCAAACTGCAGCATAAAAAGCCCCAACGCCCTAGTCTAATTCTGTAGGCCCCTATTTTGAACCTGTAAGGCACCCCGACCTGCTGCAACCGCAGCAGCATTGTCATGGCTGGCTCTTCGAGCTCAGCCTACTTTCAGCTTCCCTGCTGAAGGGCTTCGGGTTCGGCGATTCACAAAGGGCTCCCTAAACCCTAAACCCTAAACCCGGAACCAAGGCTTGGGTTCTTTTGGCTTTGTCTTTTGAGCTCCTTGTCTCCGAAGAGGGCAGTCTGAGAGGTCTTACGACGAGGAGGGCTGAGGGGTCTGGGGCTTCGAGGTGGGCTTCGGGAGTCTGAAGCAGCCTTATAGTGGTTTGGGGGTGGGGGTGGAGGATGATGATGAAGATGGTGATGATCATGGCGATGACTCTTTTCTTAAGCAATCTTATACCAGTTCATACAGATATGATTCTTACGAGTTGTTTGTTGATATTAGTGTAGCAATGATTTCCTCCCCGTCTACTCCCCCACCTGCGCCCCCCAAGCGCAGTGGGACATGGGAGCCAGGCCCCTTTGGGGACAGAAGACAGCAGCGGCGGAGCGGCGGTGAAGCGGTGATGTAGAGCTTGTAGGATTGTAAGATGCTAATATGGGGCTGGATTGTGGCGAGGCATTTGTCGGGGAAGTTATGCTAGGAAACCGCAGGAAACCAAGCATACCATTTACGACATATTCCTGTTTTGGTAACTTAACGATACCTTACCAGCATTCGGACCTTGGGCGTTTAGGTCTCAAGATTGAGCAAGCCAAAAACCCGACCCCTGAACCCTCGACTCGGAACCCTAAACGCGTGAGGGTGTAGGGTTTAGGGTTTTACAGGCAACCCAAAAGGAGCATTGGAGTCGCAAGTCTTGGAAGTTCTCAGTGAGTTTGTGGTTCATAGCACAGTGGCTAGGGCGGTCGAGGCTTCAGGGTTGCTTCTGGGAGGGTCTTTGTGCTTGCTATAGGGGCCTTAATAATTAGAATAAGGTATATCGGTATATTACACTTACAATAAGAAACCCCCCAAAAGAGTATAGATAATTGTTAAGGCCCCTAGATTAGGCGGTGGGGTTTGAGGGATCCTATGAGCCTACTATAGGGGCCTTAATATTTACCCATTGATTACACTGTTTTGGGGCTTCGTTATTATGAGTATAGTAAAGTATCATGGGCCCCAGAAACCCTATTCTAACTGTTAAGGCTCCTATATGTTATAAGCTCTAGGCCGCACAGGCTAGACCGCGAAACCTTCAGGGGGTCTGGACTTTACCCAGTTGACCCCTACGCTGCTCTCAATAGTGGTCACAGGATCGTGCAATAGTAGGGCTTAGAATTTAGAAAGGGCCTTAATAATTAGAATAGGGTTTTTCGGGCCCAATATACTATATCTATAATCAGGAACCCCCAAAAAAGTATAGGTACTTATTTAGGCCCCTACAGTCGGCGCTACGCTTAGCGCAGTTGGGGCGGCCATCGCACTGCCTCGGGCAGAAGACTCCTCGTCGCCGATGCCCCCCTCCAGCTCACCACCTCAGAGAGCAAAAGGCTTCTGGGCTCTAGGGGGTTTAGGATTTAGGGTTTTGTTTAAAGGGGTTTAGGGTTTAGGGCTCCAGGGGTTGAGAGCTGAGGGGCTTAGGGCTTAGGGTAGTTCAGGGTTGCGAAAGGTTTTGTGGGTGTTTTTGGGGAAGTTTTGGCCCGTTTTTGATTCAAGGGGGATCTGGGTTGGGATCCAAACTGACGAGCTTCCATGCCGATTGGGGATGCGGGTCTGGGGATTGGGGTTTTGGGGTTCGGGGTTTGGGGATCTTAGGGCTGAGAGGCTCAGGGATTAGGGTTTAGAGGGGTGATGTACCGTCTGGTTGAAGGCGCAGAGATGAAGGAGGTTGTATGGCTGCTGGGTTGAAGGCTTGAAGGCTTGGAATTGAGGCCGTCGGGCTTCCGGCTTGAGTCAGTGAATCCTTGGAGCTTCACAGACGCTGAACACTGAAACCCCAAACTCTAATTTGTTGGGAGGTTTGGTTTAGGATTTAGGGCTGGACACTGAATCCTAAACCCTAACCTCTAAATTCCTAAACCCACCCTTGGGGCGTCACAGGCGCTGAAGAAGGACAGATTGTCCTGACCTCCGGCCGAGTCCGGGCTGGCCTCCGCAGGCGGTCTTTCTAAGGGTTCTTCCAAGGAGGTCTTGTGGGGTTTAGGGTTTTGGATGGTGGTTTGGGGGTGGGGTTTAGGGCTGTAGGGGTTGAGGGCTTGGGGGTTCAGGGTTCAGGGTTTAAAGCGTTATAAAATTGAATGGGGTTGTTGATACAATGCTTATTAGAACTTCTATACAGCAACTGTGTTTTGGGTGATGCTTTATCGGGTTCGTGTAGCAGCGGTTCAGGAGATGTTACTGGGTTCTTCCTACAGGAAGTGCCCTGTTCAAGTTAGTTTGAAGAGTGCCATGAGGGGCTTAAGGGTTTCGGGATTTGGTTTTTGTTGGTCTAACTTTGGGAACTACTCAGCAAACTTCCGTTTTACAAACCCAAGCCCTCTTAAAGCACTATTTATCCTACACTGTGAACCGACATCCTAAACATCAAGAATCAAATCCCAAACTCCATCATGCCATCTAAGCCCCAAATCCTAAACCTGAAGACCTCTCTAGAGCCCACTAAGGCGAGGTGTTTAGGAACCCTTTATCAAATCCTAACGGAACCCAAAAAAACTTGCTGAAAGGAACGCTGCTTAACACCCTTGAAGGAACCCTTTACAAAACTCCTGCAAGGAACTCTTTGTAAACCCTGTAAGATACCCTCATCCCATGCTGAATCCGAAATCGCTTAATCACATAACCCTTCTCCGCTGACCTCTGTAGCTGTTGGTGATACAGTGATAACGGGGGAACCACCGAAATGGCAAGGACTGTAGGAACTGGCGTTTACGGTTCCGTTATGAGCTGCATGAGGGCTTAAGCTTTGAGGCTTGTTATGCTTTAGCGCTAAAGGTCTCCTGTTCGGGGTTGAGGGTTTAGAAGGCTTCAGGTTTGGGCTTCGTGTTTAGGGTTTGGGGAACGAGGAATGAGCGAACGGAGGGGGCTTAGAGTTGGGCTTGGTGTGACTGACTCCGGGTTTAGAGTTTACATGTACGATGGGAAGTTCGTACGACACTGAGCGAGCTCCCTGCCTCAACTGAAATGTGGATCTCTGTGTCGGAATCCGCGGATGCGGAGACCTCGTATCTTCTCGGGGCAATCGCAGCTTCTTTCGGGACTGAGACCTTGATCCAGGGGTTCGGGGACACGGTGTATGGCTTACAGGGCTTAGGGCTTCGGCTTTCTGGTTTAGGGTAGGCTTGTGTGTGTGGGTGTGTCGGGTTCTCGGAGTGGCTGTTCTACCCTCCCGAAGGACTTCGCGGAAGACGACCTGTTTATCAGAAGGATGCCGAAAGTATAGGAGAGCCGCACGTAGACGACAGTACTAAACCCTAAACCAAAGCACAATCCCGGTGAGGGTAGTCAAAAATTGTGACAGCCAGCCCAAATCCTAAAGTTCCCTAAAGCCCGCAAGCCCCGACCCCCAAGGGTCCCAAACACTAAAGCCCCCGAAGCCCTATACCTCGAACCATCAGCCCTTGAACCCCGCGTACTCCTTCAAGAACACCCTGAAACCCTCATCTTGCGCGGAGCCCCATGTGTTGACCCTGATTGGGGCCAGGGTGTTTTTGTTTTTTTTGTTGTGGCCGCTTTTTGCCCCGGCACCGTGTCACTTGTCCCTTGCACTTTCTTTGCTATTCACCCCGAGCGTCTTTTTTGTGCCAGCTGGGCTTCATATTTTTGAAGTAATGCTTGTAGTGATAGGGACGATTATTGGGGAGTATATATAGGGACTACTGTAGGGATCCATTCCCCCATTCCCTTCTAAGCACCAGGGAGTTTTTGCTGCAGCCCCACTGGGTCTTTTTCGACCCGATGCACCGGGGCGACCCTCCCGGCCGGGGCCGGGTCACTCGGGTTTAGGGCTTCGGTGCGATCTTGTGGTTGGGGCCGGGCTAGGTGCTTTTTTGTTCCGGTTTCGCCGGAACCCGGTGAGCCAATAGCAAAAAATGTCGGGTCCACCACATGGGGTCTAGAAAGACCCGGCAGGGCCACAACACAAAAACCGCTACTTCGCCCTGATTGGTTAGAATACTGTCTTGGGGCATAGAATGGCGGGGGGGGGGGGGGGGCCTTAGTACTTCGAATGGGGCTCTGGGGCAAAGAAGGACTCCCAGGGAAAATGTTGGAACCCTTTTTTGGCAAGCACACAGGCTCAAATATCAGATAAACGTGCAGAGCCAGGGTTGGTTTAGGGCTTTGCGGGTTTTTGGTGAATAGGGTTCAGGGTTTTCTGGCTCAAGGTCTTTCAAGCACTGGGAATTTAGGTCTTAGACAAGTAGGGTTTGGGAGAGGAGGGTGCTGTAAGATGCATACAAAACCGGGAAAAGTGCACAAAAGTATATTGAAATTTCCTGTGTAATTGTGCCAGCACTTCTTTCGCCGATTTCTTCGGGCTGAGAATTCTCGGCTTCAGCCAGCATCAACACCGAGTCTTCAAGAGCGTCTGCTCAGTGTTATTCAGGCTTTAGGGCTTAGCGGTCCTTATCGACATCACGATCAGCGCTGCTAGCTGCTGTAACTGGTGCTGCAATGTCTCGCAGCAGGCCAACACCCCTATCACCAGTAGTCAGGTGCCACCACCATCCAAATCCTCACCACCGCTGCACTTCTCACGACCCACCAACACCTCCCTAACAACAAGAACACCATCATCACCCTGAAAACTGCAAAGTCATCATCACGATGTAAGCCCAAGGCGAAAGCTCCCTACTCCTCCTGAGCGCAGCGCTTCCTCCTCTGCTGAGGCACTTTCGGCGCCTGATGGATTGTTGGGCTTCGATGGCGGGCTTCTCAATCCTGGCATTCCATTCCAGATTTTGGATTGGTCACAAAGCCGGCTCCTACGGTGCAGCTGCTGGGTGCTGGTGTTGGAGCTGGTGGTGCTGGTCGCGGCAGCTGGGTGGTTGTTGCGATTCAGTCTCGAAAAATATCTGAAGTGGGCTAAGAGCAGGTTTGGGGGTCCAAAGCTTCCCTAAACCCTAAACCCTTGGACCTGCGGGCAGGAACCTTTTTCGAGCGCACGCGGGACCCGCAAGGGCTTCTCAAACCTGAGACTCTTTCCTTGTTTTGTAGGGGCGTTAGTGTACCGCTCTGAAGCATTCTTGCAGGGCTTTAGACCGCTTAGTAGGGTGTATTCCTTAGCTCGTTTATATAGGGATCTTCTCGACATGGAGGCATTCTTTGTTATTCTTCTCAACAACCCACACGTGCTTCGAGAAGCTAAGCTGAATGCCTTTTTGGGGGTCAGGGCTTAGCGCTTAGAGTATGCATGTCTTCTTCAGGAAGCTGTGAAGGGCTTGAGCGAGTTTCTGAAGCCGACTAGAAAGTCCAGGAAGCTAAACTCTTAGGGTTGTAGGGTTTAGGGTTTTGAAGACCTTAAACATAGTAAATCTGGAATGTGTTATATAAAATATTGCGGCCCGTAAACTTAAAAAGTTGCAACGTTGGTTTCCTGTTTCCAGAACATGGTATATTTAGAAAGGGAACAAGAGAGCGGTCTCAGGTTCGATAGTCTTCCCTTACGTAGAGGATACTGTACAGCGGCTCCTCTCAAACCCTTGTGCACGTAATGGAAGGGGGCGGGGTAGGTGAACGCGGCTCTGCATGGCAACGGTTTCCTGCGGGGCTCAGGGTTTCAGTTCAGGTGTTGGGAGGTTGGGTTTAGGGCTCGATTTCGGTTTAGGATTCGATTTGGGTGCAGAGTTCGATTTTGGCTTAGAGTTCGATTTGGGTGTACTGTAGAGTTTAAGTGTTGGGGTTGGGCGTCTAAGGAGCTTCAGAAAACATGGATCCTGGTGCAGGACCAGGAGTCAAATGCGTCTATTGTAAAGACTCCGAAACTCAACACAATTTGAGCTGCTCAATAAGCTGTGCAATGAGTACATCCTCTGCAGACGTATGTCACAGATGGTGAATCTAGCAAGCATCAACCCTGGGCATAACACCTACAAGGACATGGATTCTTGATAAGATTCAACCCTGACCCCGAGACCCTAATAGGGGGGGGGGCATAGCATGACCTACATATTCACCCACGGCAATCTCAAGCCCCAAAACCCCAAAACCCAAAAAGCAAAAGCCCTAAGCCCATAAACTCTCAGCCCTTTTTCCCCAACAAGGCCCATCTGAGTAGCTCTGACTTAGGGCTTGTTACTGTCCGCCGCCTGCTTTGGTGGATCCACAGGAGACCCTCATTGAAAGAACCACCCTGTGTGAGTCTACGAAAAATTGCAACCCCAACACGAACCCTAACACCCCCTGAGCCCTACACTCCAAATAAGCCCTGAACCCTCAAAATCTAAACTTCTAAAACCAGAACCCTAGACCTCAACAAGCAACTAACCCGAAAATACCCTCTGCCCTAAACCTCCCTAAACCCTAAACGACCCCTACACCGCCCAAAAACTTAAACCCTGAAAGCACCGCAACCCTCAAACGCCCACAACCCTCAACTCAAAACCCCTCAACCCAAAAAAAAAAGCCCTATAAACGCTCAACAACCGGCTGTCTGAAGCTCCGGCCTACTTTAGAGCCAATCCCAAGAATCGCGGCTACATGCTAAGACCACTGTACCCCAAGAAGACCCTTGTATCCAAAACCCTAAGGGACCCTGGTACCCCAAAGCCTAAATTCCAACCCTGAACACCAAAAGTCCTCGGAAATGTCTCATGGCTCGTAGAGCATGATGTAAGCAGGGATGGCTTGATTGTCCTGCTCCGGTTCAGGGGGACAGGCCTAACCGAACCCTAAACCCCAAGGGGTCACTGATTTTTCGCACTGAAACTACACAACGCTGAACAGTTATTAGTGTTCGTCAAAGTCGCAGCGCAGCAGCAGCCTTGCTCCCGCAGTTGACGACGACAACCCCACATGGGCTCAGCAAAATGCGATCTGAGACAAATGGTTGAATAGGCCCACTTCTTAAGGGTGTGGGTTTAGGCTGCAAGTCGAAGGTTTAGGCTTTATCTTATTCTAAGATTCTAGGGCCCCAACCCTGAACCCTAGCCCTACAAGTCCATGAAGCCCCGCACCCCAAGCAAAGGGAGCTGGCACCTTGAACGTCACGTAGATGCTGGGGTTCGGCAGCCGATCACAGGTGTTCCTCGAAGCTTAATATATAGGGGCCTTGACAATTAGACTAGAGCTCCTTTAAAAGGGCTCCGTAAAGGGGTCTATAAGGGATCTGTGATTTCGGTCTATGATACACGGGCCTCAGTGATTAGAATAGAGTTTTGGGGCACATTATACTATAATTATAATACGTAACCCCAAAATAGTATTGGTAGTTATTTACACCCCTAGAATAGCTTTGGAGGGCCTTGGGCTTTGGGTGTTGGGCGTACGGCATTGGGAATTGTCTGGCTTAGGGCTTCAGGGATATGGGGTTGAGGGGTTGAGGGGTTGAGGGGTTCTGCCTTAAGAAGTTAGGGGTTTGGGGTGGGGTTGATGACTTTGGGCCTTTGGGTTTTTTAATTTTCAGGAGCTATATCCTCAACCTGCAACCCCGTACACCACTGATGCTAACATCTAAGCCCGAAACCCTAAACCCAGAGCGAACCACTTGGTAAGTAGCTTAGAATTTTAGGAGTTGCTCTGGAGGTTCGGGTTTTTTGAACCCACAGAGTCTAAGGTTTGACGGCTAAGGCTTTAGGGTTTAGGGTTGTCTGCAACCAGTTACCCACTTCACTAGCACGCGTTTAGAACCGAGGCTTTGGAACCGAAGGTTTTCGGCCGCAAGGTTCTTATAGTTCAGGCTCTAGGAACTCGGGCTTTTGAGCGCAGGGCAGGATTTGGGTGGTTATAAGCTCTAGGTTGGGATGTACGGTTTAAGGCTATGCTAAACCCTGAATACTAAACTGGAAAAAACTTTAAACCCTAAACCCCCAAAGCCTGAACACTAAACCCCTATAACCCTGGGGCTCTAAACCCTTGAAACCCTGAAGGCGTTCGGTGTCCGGGCTTTTAGGGCATCCGAGGCTCTCGTAGCGCTCCCCGGAAACAGAGTGCGGCTTCCTCGGCGCGGGATACCTCGAGACTGTTCAAGGCTCCGGTTTAGGGTTTTAGGGCTTTAGGGTTTTGGGGTTTAGGGTTATGCGGTTTAGGGCTTTAAGGTTTTAGGGTTCTGGGGTTTGGAGGTTTAGGGGATTTTAGGGTTTAGGAACCAGCAGCCCCTCAAACCCAGAATCTTAAATCCTGAAACTCGAAACCCCGGCTCCTAAAGAACCACAACATCCCAATTACCAAACACTGCGAAAACCAACGTAACTCTCTAGTTGTCCAGCATCCTTGGGCACTACCGAACGAAAGGTTAACCTTCGAGACTGTATGGGTTTAGGGTTTAGGGTTTAGGGGGATGACAATACCCCACAAAAGTTAGGTTAAAGGTTACCTACTGCACTAACTACTACTAACTAAGACTCTTGATGCTCTAAGCGAAACCCGACATGCTGTTTTAGCGGTGGCCCTTTGGCTCCGTCCCTGATAGGCAAGTTAACGGTTCAGATACTGAGGTTTGACTGACACCCGCGATTCAAGATAAGGTCCTCGGTTGAAAAAGCCGCGAACAAACCTGAAACGCTACACCCTGAACCCTAAACCTGAACCCTACAGCATGGATCCCGAAGTGACTCGGCGAAACCGAAAAGGCAAGAAGCCCCCCTCCGAATTTCTAGACTTCAGACGTGCTGTCCGCAGTTTGGGCTGGGATTAGGACCTACAGTTTAGGGTTGTTTGGATTATGGTTCAGGATTCACAAGCTCAGGTTGGCAGTCTACCTTTTAGACTTCAACGCTTAAGAGTTTAGGGCCAGTCCCTAATGGCCCAACGTAAGAGGCGAGGGAAGCCAAGAATCTCACCGACAGCCGTTCAAAACCGAACTGGCCATGCAAAAAAAACACGAGAATGTAACAACCCGAAAGACAAACCCCAACCCCCTAAATTCCTAGACCCCACACCCCTAATTTAAGTTTTAGGGTTTAGGGTTTACCCTAAACCCGAAACTCCCACAAAACCTAAGCCCCTACACCCAGACACCATAAGCCAGGTCCAGAAGGGCTGCATGTTGCTGGTGCCCACGGCACACTCCCCGACAAGGACAGCCTTGGGATCTGTTTTTGAGGGGTTTTGGGCTTAGAGCTTAGGGTCCAAGATTTGGAGGATCGGAGTTGAGGGGTTAGAATTTAAGATTTGGGGTTTTCGGTCTGCCGTCGAGGCCTTTACTGCACCCCTAGACAGGGTTTGGAATTTGTGAAGGAAATTTGGGCCTGTGAGGGAAAGGCTTATCTCGGGCCGGGTGTCAAGCAATCTAAAGGCCTCAGCCACTAGAAGGGGGTTGTGAGGCCATATTGTCGTATATGTTGTGGGACCCGTACTGCAGTCCTACTTCTACATTACTGAATGCAGGACGTGAGGCTGAAGGCTTTGGGATTTGCATTGGCATGAGCACAGGGCAAGACACAGACAAACTCATGTGGAAGTCAGATCACATGAAAACATAAGCCCTAAACCCTATCTGCAATCGGGCTTGTTGACGGGAAATGAAATGAACACTAAACTTAGCTCAAACGGGCCCCAAACCGATGGCGATCTACTGTCCGCTTTCCAGGCTCCCAAAATTTTGAACCCGCAACCCCAAACCTGCAAACCCCGAGGCAATAGTCCTTATAATCCTTATAGAGCCGCTTACAGGAACCCTTAAAGGCACTCTATTGAAATGACTAGAGCCCTACGCAAAGCCCTGACAGAAAGCCTGATCAAAACCCTCAAAAGAAACCCTTGCAGGAGCTCTTACAGGAACCCTATTCTAGTTGTTGGACAAGCCTCTATGTTGTGGACCCTCCCTTTCTTATGATATTGTGGAGCAGAAAATGCTGGCGCAGGGAGCTCCTAAGCCCCCAGAACGGCTCTGTTGATAGGGCACTAAGCCCAAACCCTAAAGCCTAAGAGGTTGTAAGTTAAAGCTGGAGGATGCCATCCACCCCTAAACCCTCAACCCTGAACATGTTCAGCAGACTTGGGGAGTCTGATCCCAGGCCTTCCCCAATTTGACCAGAAAGGCTTTGGGTTGTGTGTGTGTGTGTGTTTGTGTCGTTTGGGTTTAGGGTTTCGCTCACTCAACCCGAACACCCCATTGAGGCCCCTATATTATTGCACCCTTCTAGATCCCTTATAGTAACCCTTGTAGACCCCTTTAAAGCAACCCTGTTGAACTGCTGACCAGGTAGCTGCAAGGAGCATGGCTCGAACATTTTTCCCACCGTCCGTCCTGGAAGCGTCGGATTTCAGGCTAAGCCCCCTTTAGGTTTTAAGGTTTAGGGCTTGGGTTTAGGGCGTAGGGTTCAGGGTTTAAGGTTTAAGGTTTAGGGCGAGCGGTTTAGGGTTTAGGGTATCCCTAAACCCTCCCTTGTAGGGCGTAGGGCCAGGTCCTAAGGACCTGAACCCCAACTCTGAAGCCCTAACACCCTGAACCATCAAGCCGTAAAAATCCCTCAACCCTAACATCGCGAAAATCACAAAACGATGGCCCCCTTGGATCCACAAGAACAAACAGCTTCCCAGCTTCCTTAAACGATTACAACGAACCCTAAACCTCAAACCCCTCTGCAAGGAGAGCCAGTCAAACCAGTCAAGCCCTAAACCCTAAACCTTAAACCCCAAGACCCAAACCTTAAACCGAACCGGTCAAGCCCAGGCCCATGTCCCCGGCAGTCGAACGTGACAGGCAAACTTATCCGAGTAGGCGCCGGATGTTGCGAAGTAGCAGCCCCTTGGCTACTGTAGGTCTCCTTTGAAGGGTTCTATACAGTTTACTGGAAAGGGTTCTACTATAAGGGACAGGTTCAGGGCTGCTATATGGCTATATGGGTTTCTATGATGCGAGGGGAACCGGGCTTTCGTACTTGGGGGTTTCGGGTGTAGGGTGGGTTTCGGATTCAGCAGAGGCTTGCGGTTTAGGATGGGTTGTGGATCTTAGGGTTTAGGCTGGCTCTGACGTGCAGCATGTTCCGTCTGTCTGTCTGTCTGCCTGCCTGCCTGGCTGTCTGTCTCTCTGTCTTACACACATACATACAGGCATGCATACATACCTACGTACATACATACATACATACATGTGTCCGTGCGTACATGCATACTTGCATCCATGCATACATGCATACACGCATACACCCGGACAAACGTACAGACATGCAAATATACAAACATACCTACTTACGTACATGCATGCATACTTACTTGCATCTACATCCACATACTTATTCACTTACTTATCTGTCTATCGGTCTGTCTACATATGTCTCCATCGACCTACCTGTCTGTATATGTCTGGTCTGTTTACTTGTTTGTTTGGTTACCTATCTATTGGTGATTGTAGTTGTTACTTATATGTTTGTTTCTGCGTGTGTCTATTTATGTGCGTCATTAGGCTATTACCCCTTTAGTGAAACCCTTATCCTAAACCCTAGACCCTAAATGCCTAAACCCTTATCCTAAACCCTAAAGCCTAAATGCCTAAACCCTAAACTTAGACCGTTATGGAAATTGGCTTGGGCGACTTAGCCGCCCTATCCGGCAAGGCAGGACTTCAGCGAGCCTTCATCAGATATGAGAGCTCAACCAGGCCGGAGCTTAGGGTTTAGGGATCGGGGTTCAGGGTGTAGGGGTTGGGGGGTTGCGGGTTTAGGGTTTCGGGTTTAGGGTGGGTTCAGAGTTTAGGGGTTTAGGGTTTAGGTTGTAGGGTGGGTTGAGAGTTTAGGGCTTTAGGGGTTTAGGATTACGGTGAAGCGTTTAGGGGTGTTTTGTGTAAGCGCCCGGTGTCCGATCCTCAGGCTCCGCAACCTCTGGGAAAGCTTTTGAGGGAACCCTGAGCTAGCCACTCTGAGGTAACTTGAATCCCAGTAAGTTACCCAAATAAGGAACCATATTATTTAACTCTATGGTAATGCTTCAGCAAACTTCAACAAGTTGAAACATAGGCGTAGGTTGATAAGTGCTGATGTGTTCTGTGCTTTGCCGAAGCGTATGAGTGGTTTTCGAAGCTTCTGGCTGCCCGAAACCCACAGCCCTAATCCCTAAAGCCTAAGCCCTAATCCCCAAAACCTCAACCCTAGATCCTAAACCCAAACACCCGAAAACCCCCAAACCCAAAACCCTAATACCTCCAAACCCTCCGAACCCCAAACCCGCCTGGTAAACCCCACAGCAACCCAAAACACTGATGGGACCCCGGCTTGCCGTACATGCAGCTTGAAGCGTGCGCACGGTCAAAGCCATCCCGACCTCATCTTGCAAGCAATTGGCAGATCACGGCTAAGGGTTTAGGGTCTAGGGTATAGGGTTAAGGGTTTAGGGTTTAGAGTATAGGGTTTTTTATTAAGTGCAGTGGTCTTTCGCTCGCACGACAGTCCATCCCGTTTAGGGATGTGCACTCTTCCGAAAAAGCTGCTCTCAGAACCTGCCCTCAAAGAACGAACTGCCACTGGTGGGTTTCGGGTTTAGGGTTTCGGGTTTAGGGCTTGAAGCTTGGGGTTTGGAGATTGGGGCTGAGGATTTGAATAAGGGGTTGGGGGTTGGGGCTAGCTTTTCTCTTGCCGCTGAAGGCTTTGGGCCAAGAAACCCTAAAGTGGCAGGCCCTGCAGGCGAAAGTGCTCAACCCTGAACCCTAAGCCCCAAAGAGTGCTCAGAGCCGGGCAGATGTCCAGAAGCGATGATTGGCTTCGTGTACCGTGCCACAGCAACTCTACTCCTCCCGATTCGAGGCTTCAGAATTTCCTAGGGCCTGCTGAAGGCTTCTAAAGGTTTTGAGGCTTTGGACGAATGTTACTAAGGCTTTACAGGGTTCAGCACTGCTGAACATAATAGAGGGACTTCTCAAGTCCGGTTTGTTAGGATTGTTTACTGCTATCCTCTCGGATGGGGATTTTGGCTGTAGGACACAATGCTAATTGAGCTAAGTCCGAAGTCAAGCTTCACAAGGATCTTATTGGGGTGCTTGACGGCCTGCGTGTTTAGGGACTAGAGCTTTGGAGTTCAGGTTTGGGGCTTGGAACTTAAGTGTATGGCTGCTGGGTGTGACGGCCTTGGGTCAGGTTGCATCACCATGACAGGACAAGGAACAAGAACTAATTAGCAGCAGCAATGGGCACAATGAAAAAAAAACTGGTGAACGAGACAAAAAGATAAGCGAGAACGGCACCGCGACAGCATTAGATGCTAGTAACAACTACCCAATACGAAAGACGACACCTATTTCGTCATTGTCACAAGCGTCATCATCATCAGTACCATCGAAACCCCTAGCCTTGAGCCCAAGACAGCCTTGCTCTATGCAAGCATAACACCCAGCAACCCTAAACTCTAAACCCCAAAACCAGCCTTGAAACCCGAAACCGTAAAACTGCAAAAGACCTCACATGCGTTTGGGATTGTGAGATAAAGCTTATTCCCCTTGTGAAGTTTTCAGGATAGCTCTGATTTGCTGTAGCCCTGAATGCTGGGTTTCGTAGTGGCGGGCGGACGAAATTTAGTTAGAGGTCGTGAAAATCCCAAAACTGCTTTCAACCCACCTCTCACTGACTGGCCCTGAACACCCGAAGCCTTGAAGCCTACACCCAAAAGTTTAGGATTTAAGGCTTACATAGGGCATAAACTTCAACCTTACAAAATGGAAAGCT
Source organism: Symbiodinium sp. CCMP2592 (assembly GCA_905221615.1). Lineage (NCBI taxonomy): Eukaryota > Dinophyceae > Suessiales > Symbiodiniaceae > Symbiodinium > Symbiodinium sp. CCMP2592. The sequence continues at coordinate 991,955 of CAJNDT010000335.1, forward strand.
TTAAGCCTCGAAACCCAGCTCCCCAAACCCTAAACCGTCCTAGGGAGGCTTCACGCGGCGATCCATCCACGAAGTCGGTGCCCAACGCGAGACGCTTGCGCATGGCCTACTGGATGCTAATGCTCTCCGTCTGAAGGTTTTAGGGCCTGTGGGCTTTAGAATTCTACACCTCCCCTAATTCACATACATACATGCGCTCTGCAACGTTTTGGGCGATCGGCACCCTCACCACAGACACCAGTACGAAACAACTTCCAGTTCCGAAGTTAAGGTTGTCCGTCTACCATGTTACATCTTGGTTTGCAATCGTCTTCTCAAGTCATGCATACGGAAAACTGGAGATAGCTTGAGTTGCACCTGGATATTTGGGTCGGTGTCACGGACATGCTTCGCCGAAACGGTCCTTTCGGAAAACTTCGCTTATAGGGTCTAAACATTCTCATGCAAGAGAGGAAGCATCTATTCTGCGTCGACGGTCGGTCGGTAGGTACCTTTGCGGGTGCGAGTTTAGGAACGTGGTTCCACTATGAAGCTCTGAAAAACGTAATGAATCCGAACGTAGTGCAACATTTATGTATGTATGTATGTACGTATGTATGCTTGTATGTATGTAATTACGAATGTATGCATGCATGTGTGTTGTACGAATGTACGTGTGCATGTATGTACGTACGTGCATATGTACGTATGTACATAATCATACGTACGTGCATACGCATGTATGCATGTACTTACGTATGTATGTATGTGTCGCACATCAAAGATGTCTGACAAGGACGCTTCGCAAAGACTCCTCTGCCGAGTGAGGAAAAAGTGTGTATGTGTACGCACAAAAATCAGACGGGCCATTGGAGAGAAATAAGACGGAATTTGGGAAGAGTATGCTGGCATCCGGCTCGTCGGTCCGGAATGTTGGAATAATATGAGGACTTGATGCAATAAACTTCTGCGACGGTGCTCAAACGGGTGTCTGGACCATGCTGAAAGAGGGTGATGTAGCCGGAGGGTTTAGTTTGCTGTTAGCTGACAGCACTTTGGATACGTGTCGAAGAGTTGTGCTAAATTGGTGAACAAGCAACAATAATCATTCTCAGGTCGTTTTGCACACACGGTCCAGACAAGCCTGCAATTTGACCAACCCGCTTTTCATGGTGCACAACCCCTGATAAAGGAAGCAGGTCAAGAGTATCACGTGTGCAGGAGTTTGACCGTCCGGGCCGGTTTATCAATTTTCATGTAGTCACGACGGCGGCACAATACACAATCATGTCCAGGTGCAGACTGCTGCGTTGCTCTCTCAAGCTAGTTTCATAGCGTGCTCATCCAAGTGTTCCAGAAAATGCTGTACTAAACTATACTATATAAACCTGGACCCCAACCTTAAACCCTAAAACCGTAAAACCCCAAGGTGGTACAGCACCCTCCGGATCATCACCTTCACGGGGCAGCAGCCAAGCTCGCACAGGATGAAGACGCGGATCATCGGCAGGATTCATTTCCCTAAACCCTAAAACCGAAAAGACATCCAAAATCAAGGAGTACATGGGCTTCTTCTTGTTACAGCGTGAACAATCGCCTTGCCGCCACCCCCGCCGGAGTCCCGTACTGACGGACTCCAGTCTCCCCACATTCCGCATGAGATATATTGTGACACCATCCTCCTCGATAGTCGTCCCTCGTAATACTCAAAGGCCGCCAGCTATGAATATAGGGGCCTTAATGATTAGAATAGGGGCTTTGGGGACCACTATACTATATTGATACTAAGGAACCCCCACAACAGTGTTAGCAATTATGTCAGCCCCTATATCACCCACATTGCAAAGTGTCCTCTGTATTTTTCCTCCATCGCTCAACTATTCACGAAGCGAGGCTTGGGGGCGTTGAGGATTTAGAGGTTTAGGGTTTAGGGGTCTATGGGTATAAGGGTAAAGGGTTGAGGGGTTAAGGGTTGAGGGGTTAAGGGTTCAAGGGTTTAGGGGTTTAGGGTTTAGGAGTCGAGGGTTTAGGGGTCTAGGGTTTAGGGGTTTCGGGTTTAGGGGTTTGAGATTTAGCGGTGTAGGGTTTAGGGGTTTAGGGTTTGGGGTTCTGAGGGGGTCCGAATCTCTGAATCCGAAGCCCAGAGCCCAAGAGTCTCCTTCGCGAAGAAAGAAACCTGCAGAAGGAAATCCGAAATGTTTAGGGTTTAGGGCTTGACTCGAGACCCTCTAGCACCACGCCCTTCATCCCAATACTCTTCAGTTCTCACTCCCAAACTTTGAATTCGAAAGCTCCCTGCATCATAAGGAATACCCTTTGGGTACTGCCCCCATACAGTAACAGTCCATAGTAGGCCTACTATTAGGGTCCTAATATACCTATATTATGGATATTATTCAACTATTACCGAGTGGGGGCCGTACCTAAGGAATACCCTTATGAATCAATTTCGGAATCTCGATACTGCTGCTGTTGATGGACAAAATCCTGCATGACCCTAAGGACTCTAAACTATGGAAACTATGGTATATTCCTTATAATGAGTAATGCAGGATTTTGTCCATCAGCCGTATCTTGCGGGAATAACAGGAAACCCCGCTACTGCCCTGGACCCTGAAGGGTTGAGGGTTTTGGGTTAAGGGACCCTGAAGGGTTCAGGCTTGAGGCTCAAGGGGTTTCGGGTCAAATCGTGAACCTGAAACCTAGGCCCATACACCCTAAAACCTAAACCCTAAACCCTAAACCCTAAAACCTAAACCCTAAACCGTGGGGACAAGCCTGTCAGGCTTCTTCGGCGATAGGGAACCGGGCTCGGCACTGCGGGCTTCAGGCTAGAAGCTCAACCCTGAACCCTAAACTCGATTAAGGAATATACCTTAAATTATAGTAGGGATCCTGAATATAATTTAGGGTATATTCCTTGATTAATTAAGGGCTATTGGAGTCTCAAGTCTAAGTTTAGGATGTAGGGTTCAAGGGCCACAGTTTGGGCCATGCTTTGGGTTGAAGGTCAAGGGTTTCTGCGGTGGGTGAATCTGGGTTTCTGGATCAGTATGTGAGTATGAACGAGGGGATTGAGGGTGGGGTTCAGGGGCGTATATATGCATAGACAGACAGACAGACACGCCGGTGCCGCCTGTTCCTGTGCCACAAAGCTCGTGATCAATCCTCGGGAACGGCACATTGCATGATTCAGAATCCTCTCTTCTGCTTTAAGATGCTTTTGTCAAGCTTAACACCTATAAAAAGGACGGTTTGTGGACTAGGGACTCTTCATTGACTGGAAAAACACGATCTTTACAACTATCGCTTCTGCCCTGGATTGCTTGTGTAGGGTGCCTTCCAGAATCGCCACATACATAAACCGCTGAAACCCGAACAAGCCATGAATCCATCCCAAAAAGCCGCAAGCCCTAAAACCCATCAAAAAAAATCCAAGCCAGCAAGCCGTACAGTCCAGCCACAAGGCATAATTGGAGTTTCTTAGAATTAGAAAGGTGTATCTGCATTGGGATGTAGCTCCAGAGTTTAGGCTCTCGGACTTTAGCCTTACAGGGGTCCATACCATGAGGATCCTACTACCTGAGGTCCATGTTTGGGTCCTTTAATTGCTGAAACTACCAGATCAGTATGTGCACTACGGATAAAGCGCTTCCAGGTTGCAAGACGCAATGACTTCATAAAGGTCTGCTTCTGCTAGAATGCCGCCGTTCCCTAAACCCTAAACCCTAAACCCTAAGGCCCTAAACCCTAAACCCTAAAACTTTGGTAAGTTGTCGGCTGTGATTGTTGCCATACTTGTCCCCCGAAAGCCTGCGCTCTGCGGTTAAGGGTAATAGAGGGGCCTTAATAATTAGAATAGGGTTTGGGGGTATACTATACTGAAGTTACAGTAAATACGGAACCCCCAATAATAAGTTAAGGTTTGGGGCTTCGGCTTGTATGGGGGTGACGGGTCTAGGTTTGAATTAAGCCGGATATCGAGGGCTAAGATGTCGGGTCCCTAATTACACCTTTGAACCCGAAACCCTGAATCCTGCAAGCATGATCCTGAACTCCTACATTCTGAAACTGTGAGGCCCCCACCCAACTTGAAAACCCAACAAACCCTACACACTAAATGCGATATAAAACACAACTCAAACTCCCAAGCCTCCAGACCCGAAGGCTGCCCTTCGGAAACCCTCTGCCCACACTTACAAAACCGCATTAACACGCTGCAACACCGTTTAACACCTCCTATAAACCCTATAATACCCTATAATACCCCTATAGTACCCTATAATACCCGACAGAAATTGCATAGGACCTGAAACCTTAGCGCATAGGCAACAGCAACGCCAGGTCTCCGCGGTTTTGCACCCGGAAAGCCGCGAGCAAACGTGATCGGCGTCCACGGTTCTGCCTGGTTTCGGATTGCTTCTTAGCGGTTGAGGGTGTCAGGGTTCAGGGATTAGGGTTTAGGGCAACCTGGGACGTAGGTTTAGGGTGTAGTGATTAGTTGGTTCGCTTCGCGTGTGTGAGTGTGTGTCCGTGGGTGGCACGTTGCCTTTTCTTTCTTGGGGGACTGAAGACGGGGTGTGCTCGTGCTACTTTTTGAAGTGATGTGCGGGCATGTCCGTGTTGCGTCGTTTCTGCTATTTGAGTGGAAGTTAGGTTCTGCTGGTGGTGATGCTGAAGGTGATGCCGATGCTGATCATCATCATCTGGCCCGATACCCCCAAACCGAAACGAGCCCAACAAAAAAAGCCCTCACCCTTCTCCTCATTGACCCTGAACATTGAACACTGCCTTAACCATAAACCCTAAACCCGAGACCTCTAAGCTCTACGTACACATTTAGCCCAACATCCTACACGACCCCACGAGACCTGTTTAACACCCACATTGTGACGCAAGACACCTCGTGGAAACCGTTATGTCTTAAGTGCCCTGGAAACCATACTGCGATAAGAATAGTAGCTTCGATAATCCCTCGATTTCCCCGGCAGTTAAATATACTCAGATTTCTGGAAAGAAAAAAGCTATATGTCCAAACTCAGCAATCCCTCGGTATTCAAAGATATCGACTAAGAAAAACGAACTCCTAGGAACACCAAGGATGTCACAAGTGCTGTCAGGACGCCAAAGTTGTTGGAGAATCGACCACTCCTGGATTTCTCAGGCATCTGAGGGTCCGGCCAGAAGGGCTTACGATATGAAAAGGGCTTGGGGTCTAGGGTTTAGGGTGCGTTGTTTGGGTTTAGGGCCTATGCTTTGTGTTTAGGGTTTAGGGTATGTGTTATGGGGCTGGTTTCTCGGAGTTTTTTTGGAGTTTATCGATTTTTGTAAGGGTGCTCAGAGATGTTTAAGAGTTTTAGCCGGCGTTCATGGGTCTCTGGAGCCTGGTGTACTCGTCCCCCCGTAGAAACCCGTCTGGAATCCTGGAAGGAACCCTAGGAGAAATAGTCTAACATTTAAGGCCCCTAAACATGTTACAAATCTTTCGAAGGCTCTTCGGTTCATTGACAGCGCTGCGCCAAAAACCTGCGAACCCTCGTCTCCTGCTTTAGCATCCAGGTAAGGCCCTTTCAAGGTTTAGGGACTGCAAGGGCGTGGCAAGCATTAAGCAGATAGTGTGCACCAAAACGAAAACGTCATAAGCCATGCAACCTTGAAGCTCAAACCCTGAAGCCTGGGGGCCAGATTCTTGGAAACCGTACAAACATGCTGCAAAAAAACAGGCGTGCATGTGTAGACATACATATTTTTCTATACACACATACATGTATATACACATACATACTTACATACATACAGTACCTTAACCTTACATTACGTGACATTACATTAATACATACGTACATACATACTTACTTACATACAGACATACGGACAGACAGACAGACAGACAGACAGACAGACAGACAGACAGACAGACAGACAGACAGACAGATAGATAGACAGACAGACAGACAGACAGACAGACGTGCATACATGCATACATGCATACTTGCATACGTGCATACACGAACATTACATATATATATATATATGGACAAAAATGTGTACATATACATATGGATGTATCTGTATACATGTATGTGTATACGACGTACACATAATCTGCAACATGCAGTAGCTTGTCTACACCCCTAAACCCTAAACCTAGAGTTCCTGAGCTTCCCACGGCAGCCTGCTCGCAGCGCGCGTCAGGCATCCTAGGGGGCATCTGTTTTGCGGTTTAGGGTTTAGGGTTTAAATCTCAAGGTTTAAGGTTTAGGGTTCAGGGCTTAGGGTTTAAGGTTTAAGATTTAGGGTTTAGGGTGTGGGTGTTTTGGATGTTTGGAGAGCTTCGGGGCTGTTTTCCGGGTCTCCGTTTGAGCTTTCGGGAGTTCCCACCAGGTCAGGGTTTCTACAAAGTGTCTCTGACGGTTCAGGGTCGAGGGGTGAGGGTTGCGACAGCCCTGAACCCCACCCTTCGTTACATAAGTATGGGAGCTCTTATAAGTCAGAACCCTGCTTAGAAACGATCTCGTATAGAACCCCTTTGAGAATTCTGTAGAAACCCTAAGCCCAAAAGAAACCCTTCCGCCCTGAAGCCCTCAAGCTTAGGTTCAGGAATTATGGCTTAGGATCTGGGTCTTTTTGTAGTTCGGGGCTTAAGGTTTAGGGCTTAGGGTTCAGGGTTTCCTAGTTTCGTGGCTTTTGTATAGTCTGTGGCAAACATTGGTTGGGTGCAATGTGGGCTTATGTATTTCTGCAGTGGGGCCTTACAACGAAGCACTTTACCCCACCCCCATCCTATCTCTCCACCCTAAAGCCTAAACCCTAAACCCAGAAAGCATCAGGTTTTAGGGTCAAAAGGAGTTCTGTGGCTTAGGGCCTCTGGCGCTTCTGGGTTTCTAGGGTGTTGAGTTACGGGTCGAGGATGGGGGGGGCCCGTGGTCCGAGTTTAGTTTCCTGTAGTGCTATAAGGGATTATGGACCCTAAGCCCAAACTCCAAAACCCGATGGCTTGAGGTAGACTCAGCCTTTTGTCGAAGTTCTCGCTGGGTGATCCCTCCAGGCTACGGCCTTACACCACTCCAAACCCCAATCGCTTAAACCACCCTAAACCCTCAACCTTAAACCCTCCTCTTAAGCCCTAAGCTAAAGCTTACCAGAATCGTGAAAGTAGGGCTTGGCCTTTGGGATCGGGCCCCTCGCTTCGAAAACTGTGACTCTACTTGGAGGTAAGTAAGGAGTACCTTGATTGAGGTTGTAAGTAGTTTTAAGTGTAGTTGCCCTGTTTCATAACCCTAGCTACTAAGTCCCGTGATCCCCTAAGTAGAGCAGGTGGCTGTCTAGGGCTCTTATAAGGCTTCAGAAAGGGCGTTGTAAGGGCGTGCATGGGCTCTGTAGCCCTTCATAGAGGGCTTCTTTGGAGTTTCAGGTTTACGAACTTACGGGTTTCAGGTTTGAGAGTTTATGGTCATGGGTCCAGGGTTTAAGGGCTTAAGGTGTGAGGATGTAGGTTCAAGGTTTAAGAAGTACAAGATTTCATGGGCTTACAGCAAGGAGAACTCCTGCTTCGAGGGCTTAGGGTATTGGGGCTTTGGGGTTTCGGGTGTAGGGCTGTAGGGAAGTCTCAGGCTTAGAGGTTTGGGGCATAGGGTACGGAGTGCCCAGAATCAACGCAATCTTAAACCCTGTAAGTCCCAGATGCAAAGCCCTAGCAAGAGCCAAACCCCAAAATTTTGCCGGCACTACGTATCAACCAGAATTGCAGGTGTGATGCCGAAGACCGGAGTGGCAAAACACACTCCATCACGGTCCAAAGCCCAAGTGCAAGCCATAACCGCCGTAACCCGTACAAGAGCCAGTCTCCAATTTAGGTTCATTGGAATACAGGGATATGTTTGCCAACTCTTTTTGCTTGATGCCCGGGCACAGTCGTTCCAGTGCGAAGTTGCACGGATCGCCCTTCGGGTGCGCTGCGCATGTGCCTACCTGGGCTGTCAGCACAGAACGGTTTACACACAATCCTCTGGAGCTTAGGGTTTAGGGATTCGACACTTCAAGGTCTGCAAATCTCTACGGCTACAGAGCCAGAGCTCTAGAGCCACGTACTGCAACACCCTACAACGCCCCTGGAAGCCCCTACAAGCCCTGCAACCCTCGGGAACTAGGACCTTCTGCAACCTCGTAGGCTCTACAACCCCCGTGCAACGGCCCTGCAACTGTCTGGAACTAAGACCCCTAATCCTCTGGAGCCCTAAAACCCTGCAGAAAACCGCCAGGTCAGCCCCATAAGTTTATTTACGATGTCACACAGTCACGGTCGAATTGCATGATCAGGAAGCCAGGACAACCCTCGAGACCCATAATACTCTACAGATTCATAATTCCCTACAGCGCTCTGCAACACCTGACAACCCTCTAGGACTCCTCCAACGTCCCCTGCCACCCTACGCAACCCCGAATGAAATGGAGAGGTGTAGAATAATAAGTATTACTTTACCCTAGTTCCTACAAACCTTACAGTATTCATATACATATATATATATATATATATATACCCTTGTTCTATTTATTGAATCCAAGGGTCCTTGGGCCAGGAACGCAGGGGCTCGGGAAAATGCGGCCCAGGCTGGGCGTCGTCGCCCAAGATGTAGCTGGCGCTTGAGAGATTGGAGTTGGCTCGGGCTTCGGGCACGTGTTTTGGGCTTGGGGCTTTAGGATTGAGGTTTAGGGCTTGGGTTTAGCCTTGAGGGTTCAGGGTTAGGGTTTGTCCAGGGTTTTGGCCTCAGGGTTCACGAATGTTCACGAGTTTAGAACTTGTTCAGGGTCGAAGGCTCGGGTTCAGGATCTACAGCAGTACGAGTATGATGGGACTTGGGATGTCTTCAAGCTCCAACAGAATTTTATTGAGGGCTTTGCATACCGTCACTTTCCAGGATCCCCTCTGGAGTGGAAGGATGATCTGGCTAGGGCGGTAGTTCTCTTCTTGCTTCTTCTTGGATCCCAGCATAAGGTGCTGTTCATGTACGGAGGAGCCCTAAAACTGACATTAACGCAGAAAAACCCGCCCTGCGAAGGTTCGGAGCTGATTCGGGCTAGAACCCCAATTTAGCCTAAACCGTAAACCCTGAATCCTAAGGCTTAAACCCGAAACCCTAACCCTGAACAGACCCACCTTCGCCACGGCGGGAACTCCTCTGACAGGGAGGGTGCAGGGGTCAAGGTCGCGTAAAAAAGGCCCCGGAGGCCGGCTACATCGAGAAGTGAATACTTATGTGATGTGGTAAGCTCCACACAAACCCCGAGAGTTCTAGAGCCCAAACTGTGTCTGCGGCTTAGGAAAGAAGACTTTTGGAAGGGTTGGTGGCTTTTAGTTCTAACAAATGGCTACAGCGCGTCCTACTCTTCTCGTTATACTACAGGAACTAGAGGAAACAAGTAGTATTCATAACAACAAAAATAACAAGAATAATAGCAACAATAACAAGAATAGTGACAACAATAAAAATAGCAAGAATTTGATAGTCGTGGTGATAGTAGCAACAAAGTAGTAAAAAATAATCACAGTCATAATCATACAACCCTCATGTTAATCACCGAAGCAAAAAAGAAGAAATAGTAATGATCATAGTCATAAGAATTTCAGTAAGAATGCGAAAGGCACTCATACAACATTAAATGCGGTGATAATAACAACAACGACAAGCAAAAACAGCAATAACAATAATGCAATTAGTGACAATAATAACTATATAGTAGCAATAGTAACAACAATAACAATAATAGCAACAACAACAGCAACAACACTAATCAAAAAAACAATAGGAACAGTAGTAACAATGACAACAATAAAATCAATAAGAACCGCAACAAGAATAAATTTAACAATAAGAATAGCAGCAATCGTAGCGGTAACAATGACAACAATAACAACAACGCTGATAATAGAAATAACAGTCATAATGAAACTAGTAAATAGTAAAACACAACAATAAAAATAAAAATAAAAAACATAATAACAATAATGACCTGAGGATGTATACTGGCCTCGAGCCCTCAATGATTTGGAGGCTCGGCTCCTTAATCCCATGTGCAATGCGCACATTCCGAAGCTCACGTCGCCCCCAACCCCTACATGATCAACCCCGGAATCACAAAACCCTTCAATCCTGTCCAGTGTAAGGGCTGTTCGAGGCGTACCTGCTGTAGCAGGACGGATTGCAAACGAATGACTTGAGGAATCCTTGACCCAGTCCCCAAACCTGTCCCTAAAGCCACTATAAACCCCAAATCCTGAATCTAGCACCTCACCCCGTCGCACCTCAACCTTATATGCTAAAAAGTCGCACACCCCATACAGGGGCCTTCATAATCAAAAAGAAAGCTCTGGAGACTATCCTACAACTATCTGAGTGAATACTATGACTAAGTATTTCTCCTCTATATGCGAGTCCCTGAAACAGGGGACCCCATCACGGTACCCTAAATAGTGGGATCCTTATTATAGGCACCCCAAAATAAGGTATCCCCAGTTTTCGGAAACTCCCGACGTTCCTGGTTGGGAACCACTGGCGGCTCCAGAAGCCAGGTAAAGGAGACCCCTGCGGTTTTAGGCTTGAGGACTTCAGGGGTTACGGGCTTAAGGTTTTAGGTTTAGGATTTAGGGGTTTAGGGTTTAGGGTAGGGATTTTAGGGCCAGGGTCTAGCGGTTTAGGTACTAGGAGACCTAGAGCTCTAAGGAGAAAGTGTTTAACTCATCTTTATACTCATTGCTTACTTACTAATGCTATCCTTGACTAAACCCCAGGCCAGAAACCCTAAACCTGCTTGCTAGATTCTGTCAGCAGGCCTTGTGCTGAGTAATGCGTTTTGCTCTGGCTTCGGTTTGAAATGGCTCAGTTTTTCCATTTGGAAGTTGTTGTTTGAGGCTTAGGTTTTTGTCGCAATACGTTTGGATTTCGACGGGATGAACAAACAAATTGCGGCGTCAAGGGTTTAAGTTGAAAGTTGCAGGTTTAGGTGCAGAATGGATGAACGTGTTCTAAACCCCAAAACTCTATACTATACTCGAAACCCGAAACCTGAACCTTAAACCGGAAATACGTGAACCCTTGACCCTGAACTTCTCAAACACTCATGGGCTCTAGGTAGGCTAGGGCTTAGGGCTGGAAGTAGTATGGCAGGGGACCACAACATAGCATAGCCCTGGATTAGATATTCGTGTGTGTGTGTGTGTATGTGCGTCTGTGTGTGTGTGTGTGTGTGTGTGTGTGTCTGTGTGTGTGTGTGTGTGTCTGTGTGTGTGTCTGTGTGTGTGTGTGTGTGTCTGTGTGTGTCTGTGTGTGTGTCTGTGTGTGTGTGTGTCTGTGTGTGTGTGTGTCTCTGTGTGTGTGTGTGGGGTGTCTGTGTGTCTGTGTGTCTGTGTGTCGGTGTGTCTGTGTGTCTGTGTGTCTGTGTGTCTGTGTGTCTGTGTGTGTCTCTGTGTGTGTGTCTCTGTGTGTGTGTCTCTGTGTGTGTGTCTCTGTGTGTGTGTCTCTGTGTGTGTGTGTCTCTGTGTGTGTCTCTGTGTGTGTCTCTGTGTGTATCTCTGTGTGTGTCTCTGTGTGTGTCTCTGTGTGTGTCTCTGTGTGTGTGTGTCTCTGTGTGTGTGTGTGTCTCTGTGTGTGTGTGTGTGGGGGTGTCTGCGAGTCTGTGTGTCTGTGTGTCTGTGTGTCGGTGTGTCTGTGTGTCTGTGTGTCTGTGTGTCTGTGTGTCTGTGTGTCTGTGTGTCTCTGTGTGTGTCTCTCTGTGTGTCTCTGTGTGTGTGTCTCTGTGTGTGTGTCTCTGTGTGTGTGTCTCTGTGTGTGTGTGTCTCTGTGTGTGTGTCTCTGTGTGTGTCTGTGTGTGTGTCTCTGTGTGTGTCTGTGTGTGTGTCTCTGTGTGTCTGTGTGTGTGTCTCTGTGTGTGTCTGTGTGTGTGTGTGTCTGTGTGTGTGTCGTGTGTGTGTGTCTGTGTGTGTGTGTCTGTGTGTGTGTGTGTGTGTGTTGTGTGTCTGTGTGTGTGTGTGTGTGTGTGTGTGTGTGTGTCTGTGTGTGTGGTCTGTGTGTGTGTGTGTGTGTGTGTGTGTCTGTGTGTGTGTGTGTGTGTGTGTGTGTGTGTGTGTGTGTGTGTGTGTGTGTGTGTGTGTGTGTGTGTGTGTGTGTGTGTGTGTGTGTGTGTGTGTGTGTGTGTGTGTGTGTGTGTGTGTGTGTGTGTGTGTGTGTGTGTGTGTGTGTGTGTGTGTGTGTGTGTGTGTGTGTGTGTGTGTGTGTGTGTGTGTGTGTGTGTGTGTGTGTGTGTGTGTGTGTGTGTGTGTAACCTCCCTAGCACATGGGAGCAGAGGGTCACTCCTTCACGATTGCAGGGGAGTGTGGCACTTGCGTCCTACCACACTCAACGAAGCTGTGGATGCAAGTGGGAAGCGGGACCTGATCAGTCCTGTGTACCTGCATGGCAGCCCCCTGCGGTGCCAAGATTAGTTTGAGGACAGGCCCCCTGTGGTGTCCAGATTAGACAACAACATACAACATACTCTCCTCTTCTCACTCTCTTGGCCGAATCAGTCAGTGTGACTAGCGTGGGTCGTTGAGACTCCAGAGCAACGGCTTTCCGTCATGGCGCCGTGGTGACCCTCCGGGGAGACCGGTGATGAACCGGGTGTTCAGCCTTCGTTCAGATCGTTCAGATTCTCCCGATGCTACTTTATCTCTCTCTCTCTGATGCTCGCATGTGCGTCTGACATGAGTGCAGGTGCGGTAATGGACGGCTAATGCGGTAAGTGCGTCTAGTGAGCAGGTGCTACCTCCCTAGTCTGTCCCGTAGTCGACCGCTTCTTTATTTCTCAGGGAATGCAAGGGCATGTGCATCCGACATGAGTGCAGTTGCAGTAATCGACGGCTAGTGCAAGTGAAATGTCGCTTCCTCCGGGAAGTAATCGGCCTCTCGCTTTTCTCTCCCCCTAACCCCACACCTTAAGTTGAGGACCACGCAGGACGTGGTACCTCTCGCTCCATTGCTCCTGGGTGCTTTTCTGCACAGCTGGAGGATGGTCCACCGCTCTTGGGTGTCTTTTGCTACACAGCTGGAGGGTGGAATACCCTAATCCTGCTACTGGCCTTGGACCCTGCTCGGGTAGCTGGGCAGTAGTCACTCCGTTCCTGGGTCTTTGGTGACAGCTGGAAGGAGTGTCCTCACCCTAATCTCACCCCCTAATTACAACATACAAACACATGTGCAATACATTGGTCAGAAGCTGCTAGCCCTGGACCCCTTCGAGGGTAGCTGGGTAGCAGTCTTTCCTTCAACCCTCCTTACTGTTGCCTTTGGGGGCCGTCGCGCCCAGCTGAGGAACAGTCCCCGGCTGGATCTGGGCCCTTGCAAGGGCAGCTGATCAGCCTTCCTTCCCCTCTGTCGCTTCTGGGGGCTTGCGTGCCCAGCTGAAGGACAGTCCTGAACCCTAACTTTAACGCCTCACTACATCTTGGACTACCACAACATTCCGGACCACATCGACAAGATTTGCAAGCGGGCATTGCAGCCCACAGGGTTTTGTGGTTTAGTTTTGGTTCGTTTAGGTCTTGGAGCCCTGGCGTGGCTTTATTTCACTGCACACAGCCGCCCCAAGGTGGGGCTGTGTGTGTGTGAACCTCCCTAGCACATGGGAGCAGAGGGTCACTCCTTCACGATTGCAGGGGAGTGTGGCACTTGCGTCCTACCACACTCAACGAAGCTGTGGATGCAAGTGGGAAGCGGGACCTGATCAGTCCTGTGTACCTGCATGGCAGCCCCCTGCGGTGCCAAGATTAGTTTGAGGACAGGCCCCCTGTGGTGTCCAGATTAGACAACAACATACAACATACTCTCCTCTTCTCACTCTCTTGGCCGAATCAGTCAGTGTGTCTGTGTGTGTGTGTCTGTGTGTGTGTGTGTGTCTGTGTGTGTGTGTGTGTCTGTGTGTGTGTGTCTGTGTGTGTGTGTGTGTGTCTCTGTGTGTGTGTGTGTGTCTCTCTGTGTGTGTGTGTGTGTCTCTGTGTGTGTGTGTCTGTGTGTGTGTGTCTGTGTGTGTGTGTGTGTGTGTGTGTGTGGTGTGTGTGGCTGTGTGTGTGTGTGTGTGTGTGTGGTGTGTGCTGTGTGCTGTGTGTCTGTGTGTGTGTGTGTGTGTGGCTGTGTGTGTGTGTGGCTGTGCGCGTGTGGCTGTGTGTGTGTGGCTGTGTCTGTGTGTGTGTGTGTGGCTGTGTGTGTCTGTGTGTGTGTGTGTCTGTGGCTGTGTGTGTGTGTGGCTGTGTGTGACTGTGTGTGTCTGTGTCTGTGTCTGTGTCTGTGTCTGTGTCTGTGTCTGTGTCTGTGTCTCTGTGTCTCTGTGTCTCTGTGTCTCTGTGTCTCTGTGTGTCTGTGTGTCTGTGTGTCTGTGTGTCTGTGTGTCTGTGTGTCTGTGTGTCTGTGTGTCTGTGTGTCTGTGTGTCTGTGTGTCTGTGTGTCTGTGTGTCTGTGTGTCTGTGTGTCTGTGTGTCTGTGTGTCTGTGTGTCTGTGTGTCTGTGTGTCTGTGCTGTCTGTGTGTGTGTCTGTGGGTCTGTGTGCTGTGTGTCTGTGTGTCTGTGTGTCTGTGTGTCTGTGTGTCTGTGTGTCTGTGTGTCTGTGTGTCTGTGTGTCTGTGTGTGTCTGTGTGTCTGTGTGTCTGTGTGTCTGTGTGTCTGTGTGTCTGTGTGTCTGTGTGTCTGTGTGTCTGTGTGTCTGTGTGTCTGTGTGTGTGTGTCTGTGTGTGTCTGTGTCTGTGTGTGTCTGTGTGTGTGTGTGTGTGTGTGTGTGTGTGTGTGTGTGTGTGTGTGTGTGTGTGTGTGTGTGTGTGTGTGTGTGTGTGTGTGTGGTGTGTGTGTGTGTGTGTGTGTGTGTGTGTGTGTGTGTGTGTGTCTGTGTGTCTGTGTGTGTCTGTGTGTGTCTGTGTGTGTCTGTGTGTGTCTGTGTGTGTCTGTGTGTGTCTGTGTGTGTCTGTGTGTGTCTGTGTGTGTCTGTGTGTGTGTCTGTGTGTGTGTCTGTGTGTGTCTGTGTGTGTCTGTGTGTGTGTGTGTCTGTGTGTGTCTGTGTGTGTCTGTGTGTGTCTGTGTGTTTGTCTGTGTGTTTGTCTGTGTGTTTGTCTGTGTGTTTGTCTGTGTGTGTGTGTCTGTGTGTGTGTCTGTGTGTGTGTCTGTGTGTGTGTCTGTGTGTGTGTCTGTGTGTGTGTCTGTGTGTGTGTCTGTGTGTGTGTCTGTGTGTGTCTCTGTGTGTGTGTGTGTGTCCGTGTGCGTGTACGCATGTTTGTATGAGTCTACGCGTGTATGTATACACACACAGACAGAGAAACAGAGAGAGAGAGAGAGATAGAGTGAGAGCGACAGAGAGAATGAAAAGGGAGACAGAGAGACACGCACACACACACAAACACGCACACACACACACACACACTGCACGGACACACACAGACACACACACACACACACCAACGGGGGCGCATGCATGCACGCACGCACCTACATGTCTCTAACCCAACTCTCCAAGTGCTCTTGCTTGGGAATTTGGGGTTGGCGAGTGTGGGTAGCCGGGCATAACAAAGTATCTGTGATATCTAATGAATGTATGTAATATATAATATAAGGTTCAGGAGCTTACCTGGAGCCGCTTCCTTTCCCGGAGCTTACAGCGTTTGCTGTCGTCGGCTAGGGCTCCAGCACATTGGATTAAAAGTCGGGACTTAGGGATCAGGCTGCGGAACGTCAACGTGGGGCAATAGAATGGTTAGAAATCCGTGTTTGGGCTTCCGGCATGTTTTCTTCTTTCGCTAAACCGAAAAAATTCCATCCCTAAACCCTAAACCGTATACCCTAAAAAGCTGAGCCCTAAACCGTAAACCCGAAACTTCCTACGCCTGCCATCCAAAGCTCAGACATGCCGCCGCGGAGCCGATCCAGTTTGACCAGCTCAGGGATTGCCTTTCTACCTTCCGTGCCATGGAGTCGGGTTCCTTTAAGGGTATGACATACATATACACATATGTACATATATACACATATATACACACATATACACATATATACACATATATACAAATATGCACATACATACATACATACATACATACACACAGTTCCGAAATACGGCATCTGCAGTCCTTACCAACTTGGGGCAAGCGCATCCCGAACTGGTTCCACCTTTTTCGTCACTCGAAGCCTAAAACCTAAACCCAAGAAAGCGGGGGTGGGGTGCATCAGCTCAAACAAAGCAAACAGCCACTTTGCAGACTCGGCTTCGGCATAAGATGTGCTTGCAACCCCTGGAAGCGGCAAAAAGAAGTGAAAGGCAAACGCTAAACCCTAAACCCGAAAGATCCCGAAAGCGTAACTACGTGCTGGAGGATTGGTGTCAGATGCAAGGACTGAGGACGAGGATGTCCAAAGGAGCAAGTCTCCTGGCACGTGATGCCATTCGGGCATTGTTGGGACAATAATGCAGGAGCCCGATCAAGAAACCTTGGGCCTATGTTAGGGTTCTTTATATATATATATATATATATATATGTATATATGTGTATCCTTCTATCTTGGGGTTATAGGCCCAGCGTTTCTTAATCAGGTTCCTACATTATCTTTCAGCGCCGCCACCGCTGCACGGATGCGAGTTGCATCAAGCTCCTCATTGGCCGCCATCTTGATTTTCTTGACTTCCAACCTGTGCTCGCACAGGGCGGGAGTGGCTCATAGGGTCAGAGTTGACAATCACGGGCTGCAATTCAAATAATGCGCCGAGACAGACTTGCTCCGGAAGCTCTTCTGAACTCTTCAGTGCCGTACTTCAGATCTGAAGCCCGAAACCTCAGCCGAACAACGACCCGAAACTCTAAGCATGAATCTAGATCCCAGACCGTCCACCCTAATCCCTGAACCTGCACCCTCAACTCCTTAACTCCATGGCCCCCAAACCCCGAACCGGATGCCCAAAATAGAAAGATGCCCTAACCCTTAAACGCTAAATCCCAAAACCCCCAGCCATCCCTAACCCAAACCTTCCCTAACCGGTTTAGGGTTCAAGGTTACTACAACGGGCTTCGCGAAGGGTCCTCAAAGGGCACCTGCAAGGGTTCTAGTATGAGGCATCACATTAAGGGTCATGTAATTTTTCCGGCGTAGAGTACCCCCAAACTTTCGCCCGCATGGATTTTCAAGGCCTCTCGCTGCAGGTATTGCGACTTCCCCGCCTTCGCAAGGGCGAGCGCTTCAGATCAAACCCCACCAACATAGAACCGCAGAAGCTTTTGGGCGAAGCTGCTTAGCAGCTCGAACTGTAAGAACGTAAAAATGCCTGTAGTTATCATACACATCATCATCTTATTATAATGACTGCTATTTTGATGATGATTATGATGATGATTATGATGATTGTGATGATGACTACGGTGATGATGATGATGATGATGATGAAAATAACAGTCACAATAAACTAGCAACAATAATGATACCATATTCGTAGTAAAGATACGAGCAATAGTTCATTACTTGTGACCCAATTCGGGCACGTATAACCTTACTAGCAAAGCCCGATGATCGTCAAAGTATAGGAACCCGTAGAGCATCCGTATAGTAACCTTCATGGGAACCGTTGAGACTTTACTTACTAAGCCCCGTGTTTCTCGAAGTAGAGTTTAAAGTTCCAGGCCAAGGATTAAAACCTGAATCCTACTGGGGCCGGTGCCTTGCATGAGGCTGCGGACGCTTACCCGGTTTACGGCTTGGAGTTTAGCCTGTAAAGCCTGGGGTTCAGCAGCTCCGGGTCGAACAATCTCTAGTCTAGTCGAGGTCGCTGTTTCGAACCTAGAAACAAACCCACCCCAAGAATCCAAACACATTTAAAAATACAAAATTATTTGCCCTAAACGTTAAAACCTTAAACTTAAAGCCCTTAACCCTACAGCATTAAATCTAAAGCCCTAAACGTTAGCGCTTTGAACCTAAAGTTTCAAACCGCCGGAGGTTCATTTTTTTGGAACGTGAAGCCGACGGTGCCATTTTGGAAGGCTTGGCCGCCTTGCTTTCAGTTTGATTTGCACAAGCTATTGGGGACGTACCATTTGTAGGGTCTTCTTCAGAAGCTATTGGAAATTTCCATTTGTAGCGTCTTCTTCTTCCCAAAGCCAGACTTTGGGGTGTGAAACATTCAGTTGTTCTATCTTGTTCTGATCCCGGTAGCCAGCAGTTTGGTGCATGCAACCATGCAGCAGATCATGCGTCCTAACCCAAAACACCAAACTTGCCGCGCAAGAACATGGTCGGTCATACATGGCGACAACTGCAAAAGCTCCTTGGAAGTGTGCTCGGAAGGTAGCTTGCACCGCTGCCCGGGCATGCGCAATGGCAGCTTCGTTGGTTCCGTGCAGGTTACTGGTAAAAGGCGCGCGGCTTCCGCGTACTGTTGTGCCGGCATGCATGGCACCCATGCCTCTGGAAGACATACAGGACAAATCGAAATAGGAATGCAAAGGACAATGCATGCATTAGGCGAGCGCTACGTCTACGTACTTCTGTCGGCACGTGCCTAGTTGCGTTCGTTCTTGTAGATTTTGTACATGTTCACTTGTGGTGGCACGGTCTAGTCGCCCATGATCGCCTGCAAAACAACGGTCAAGAAGCAATGGTTTATGCATGGTTTTAGACATACCCCACCCGGCTTTTGGCGAAGTCCGTATGGTGTTCGGCCGGCCCCCTGCTCCCAGATGATGGCTCTCGAGTTGTTGTCGGTAGCAGAGGCACATTGCATGCAGAGTCGTCAGATCGCAAGCACGTCGACGAATTCTCACCCACGGTAAGCGGAAAAGGTGAACCCTGATTGTTGAGTCTGCATTGGACGTTCGAATGTGCTCGGCGGAACGAGCTGCCTGAATCAGTTGTCCTGATGTGGCACCTCGAGATGTTGTGAGGTTGACGGAGTGGGCGGCCCACCCCTGCGAAGGAACGGTCTTTGGCAATGATGAACTCCACAACCTGCACCTGCCCGCAGGTTGCACCGAGAGCGAAGGGCAAGCATGGGCAGTGGCAGCGATGCACAGGGACGGACCACAAACGTAAGGCCGCCACACCTAACCAGACCGCAACTAAGTATATTTTACTAGTAGTGGAGATGCATCTACTGTTACCACGCCTGCAGCGTTTCCAATCTTGAGGCATTGTCATATCGCCATGCGGGTGCAATCTTGCACGTCAGCGGCTGCGATCTTGGTTTCGCGAATAAACACGTACCTTTGTTGGCAATGAGTCGCCCGGATCGCACGGGAAGAGCGAGCGGCACAGGACTGTCTGCAGCAAGCTGGTCTCGGCATTCGATCAGAGAAGCGCGCGTGCGATCGCACCACCGGTTCTCTCGATCGGGCAGGTCGATGAGCGAATGTGGTGCAATCGAGTCAGAAATATGACAGCGGACCAAGACGCCGCAGCTTTGCGGGTTTATCGCGAGAGGCCGCCTGCTTGTCGAGTGTTGCCACTGACTACAGACTAGAGTCGTCCGTGCCTCTGAGGCATGGCAGGTTTCGACAGACTGCGTGCCGCTGGCACTGCCCGGTTGTAATTGGTCGCACGCCGCCCACCAAATGGCACACAGGACACGGCCGTCGTCCGTCAAAACAAGGTCGGTCAATATGTCTTGCTGACGGGCGATGTCAGGCGAAAGCTGGAAACAGTAAGGATGTAAAGGCGGGCAGCCAGTCGCGGTTGCCCCCAGCCTCCCAGTGAACGCCTGGCCTCAAGCGCAAGCCAGACGTGATAAAATTCGGTGAGCATTGTGCAGTGAGTGCGGCTGAATTGCAATCGCTCGAGGACCCCGCCAAAATTACTTCTGAAAAATGAGTGGTCTACGATGACAGTTTGACGCCTGCCTGTCGAGACACATCATACTCCTTTGAGAGCGCACGGAGCAGCATAAGACATCATTTTGCAAATAAGTCCTTCCAGTTGGCATCTGTCGCAAGCTTGACGTCGTGGGGGTTGTCAAGCAGGAGCAATGTGCGCAACAGCACAGCTGTTGAGAGAACTGCAGTGAAGCCCGGCTTCCCATCGTCAAGCGCGTAGGTCTTCTGAGCCACGCGGTGGGGTTTGTGAATGACGTTCGGCTCTTGCAACTGAAACCACGGGGCGGCATCGCAGAAAGCAACGCCTGCAGCTTCCAAGACATCGACAATGTCTTGGCCAGTGTACCACACAAACAGGGAGCCCACCCTGTTTACTTGAAAAATCCTAAAGCCCTGAAACCGAAAGCCCTGAATCCCAGCCCAGCCTGGCCCAGCCAAGCCTCACAACATAGCCCAGCCCAGCCAAGCCCTGAAACCCCAAACCTGGTGTGCTGTAACACGCTCCCTTTATGATTGATCTGCTAGTTCTTATGTTTGCCTCATTTCTGCTTTATTCGAGATTTATGCCATGTTTCGGCGGGATTGATGCTTAATCTTTGCATTATTTCGGTGGGGATCTATGCCTCGTGGTTGGATTTATGCATTATTTTGCGTTGGGATGTATGCCTTATGTTTGCATTGATTTCGGTCATGTTTGTGTGGTGTGTATGTCTTATGCGGTGGAATTCGCAGTACTTCGCCTCAGATTTTGACATAAGTTCTCCGAGAAACGGCATAAATGCCCCCTTGATACCAAGCAGAAACAGAGTAGGAGACATGTCAAAAGATCGAGACCGGAAACGTGCTAGAGCTCACCTCCAAGTTGTACAAGAATATGCCCCAAAAACTCATTCTAAGTCTTTACGCCCCCTAAAAACCCGCAGAGAAACCGCTTAGGTAACCAGTCGAAGGAACGCTTACAAGAAACCCTATTCCAATCTTCCAGGCCCGCTTTGCCCACGCACGCCTGGCTCGAGAACCTACGGACCGTGCGCTTGACTTTCGTCTTCAAGTTCACCTTGGCAACAGCAACTTGCAACACTAGTCATAATATTAACCATAAGTATAATCATCATCATAGCCACCAGAGGAATGATAGCAATAACATTGACATCTAATGATGAAAAGAATGATAAAGACAAAAGTCATAGTCATAATCATAATCAAAGAACAAAGCTGATACTGGAAACAACAGCAGAGATGATAACAGCAAGCAGCATTACAATTGATATTGCTACCGTTTACGATTACTACCATCAGCAGTAGCACCATGAATAGTTCTTCAAGTGTAATTGGCAATCTTCGCAATAGCATGAGCATTCGGAACAAATCGCACGAGCATTAACATCAGTATCGGCCAAAATTTTAGGCATAGCAATAGCATTAGTATGAGCACCAGCCTTAGACCCAGTCGCCGTGGTAGCAATGCCAGTATTAGCAGGATTAGAAATATCAGTAGCAGTAGTAGTAGTAGTAGTAGTAGTAGTAGTAGTAGTAGTAGTGGTAGTAGTAGTAGTAGTGGTAGTAGTAGTAAAAGTAGTACTCGTACTAGCACTAGTACTAGTACTAGTACTAGTAGTGATAGTAGTAGTAATAGTAGTTGTTGTCGTTTGTGGAGAACGGAAACCCAAAGGGGCAGCACGCACCCTCGTTTTCCGTCCAAGCAGAAAGTCCAACGACCGTGACAGGTCGAACGTCCGCCCAGGACGGGCTGCGCGCAATTGCGTCGCGGCAACGAGAAGCTACCAACGACACACTGCCGTGCTCACTTGAGCCAAAAATGTTATGAATACGAATTACAGAAGAGCATGCATAAAAGCATACAGCACAACAGCCAGCCCGCAGACTATGTACAGTTACATTCGCCCCTCAGCCGAGAGCACGATAGAGCCGTAGGATTCCGCGGGCGGCCGGAGGCCGTAAAACTGACCTACAGACCCTGCCCTCCTACAAACCCTTCGCACTCAGCACAAGACCTTCGTTTTTCACGGCCTGTGCTGCACGAGGCTCTGGTTTCCTACTGTACACAGCCTGCGCCGCACTGCGGCCACAGGGCTGGTGAAACGAGCAGCTGAAGCTGCGGCGTTACTCCACGCGCTTCGGGAGCACTACCGTGCCTCCCTAGCCGCTCCCGTCAAAGACCTGTAGAGCGGATACGCCACCCTGTCGTCTCATCGGAAAGCAGCTAGGTGCTGCGACCAAAACTGAAGTTGCCACAGGTGGCTAGAAGGGCGGAGCGCAGTCCGCGACTTCTAGTCCACGGTCACTGCGGCTCCACGTTGGGTTGCGCGGCGGGCTGCTGGACATTTGAGG
This sequence comes from Symbiodinium sp. CCMP2592, assembly GCA_905221615.1. Taxonomy (NCBI): domain Eukaryota; class Dinophyceae; order Suessiales; family Symbiodiniaceae; genus Symbiodinium; species Symbiodinium sp. CCMP2592. Next base: position 1,014,151 of record CAJNDT010000335.1, read on the forward strand.
GTTTTGCCCGCCCGCGGTGGTTCCGCTGAGGTGCTTCGAACTCCTCGAGCTTCAGCGCCTTGGACCACTCGGTGCCAAACGAATCTAGCCACTTTTGGCTAAATTCAGAGGTCAGCACACTGGCGACCGCGATGCCGACCTCCGCGTTGGCCCGTGAACTAGCACTAAAGTTTAGGCTTCCTATCACGGCGCTAACTGTGGAGTCCGGCCTCGTCACGAGCACCGTCTTGGCGTGGTGGATGCCCGCGAGGCCTGCGCCGATGCTCACGTCCGTGCGGTTCTCGGCGGCGTAAGCCGCCTTGACCGAGGTGCCCTTGCCGACACGGACCTGGACGCCAGCCGCCCCTAGCTCCTTGAGGGACTGCAGCTGGAGCTTGGTCCGGCTCGTCTGCGAGTTGTCGGCAAGCACGTGGGCTCGGGCGCCTCGCTCCAGCGAGGACACGAGGGCTCCAACCAAAGGCTTGCTATCGAAGCTGTAGGCTCGCACGTAAACGTGGTCCCCATGCCCAGCGTCCGATAGCATCGTTTGTACCACAGCGTGATACTCCGGAAGGGTCAGAAACTTGACCCCGGCTCGCTCGAAGCCGTCAGGGATCGGGAAGTCTCTGACACGCCGTGCCTGGCTCGACATGGGAGCTGTCGGAGCCGGAGACGCCGCAGAGGTACCCTGGCGGGAAGCCTCCGCTGCAGGCGTCTTCGGAACAGTCTCTGTCGGAGGCGCCGACACTGTGGCCACCTCGTGGCGGCCTCTGAGCTTGGTAAAGCCGTCAAGGCAACCCTCGGACGGGTTCCCGACATTCCGAGCTCTTTCAGAGAGCGATCTCGCTTTCGACACCATGCCGGCAAGGCACCCCTGTTCCAGGGCCGGCGCGCCGAGGATCGCACGGGCGCGTCTAGTCGCGGCCGGGGCGACGGACAGCGTTGGGGCAGCGCTCGCGCCTGTCATGGCCACGAGTTGCCCCGCAGCTTCAACAGCGCGTTCTATGTGACCACAACGTCCCTCGTTGAGGAATGCCTTGCAGTCGCAGCCTGCGCCGTCCGCGCCCGACCCGACCTTCACAAGAACCCTGTGTGCTCCGGCCTTAGTCTTTGATGCAACCTCAAAGACAGCCTCCCGGCCTTCGAGCGACACCAGAACAGCATTCCCAAAGGGGTTACCGTTCATGGCGTGCATTAGCCGGTTAGTGGCGACACGTCCGGCCCACCACAGCACTACGGCCGCGAACGTCCACAGTAGGACGACGGCCGTCAAGCCAACCACGCGGACACCCCGAACGAGGATACCAGAGGATTCCTCGATGAGGTCCTCCGCCGCAGTGGCAACTGCAGTGAGGCTCACGTGTGCCACCTCTCTGGCACCGCGCTCAACAGTGAAGAGGGTAGGCGCCAGCGCAGCGGCCACCAAACCCGTCTTCCATCCAATGTTGCCCGTTGTGGCGTGGGCTGCGCGATTGCGCGCTCTCCTGGAGAGAGCCCAGCTGGAGACCGCAGCGCCTATCGAGCGCACGGCCCCAAGGAACCCACCACGGTTCGAGGGCCCGGAAGAGACAGCGGGGCGAGAAGAAACGGCAGGGGCCTCGGGCGCCACTCTGTGGCCACCCGGGCCACGCAGTGGGAGCGTGAGGGCGGGCTGCCCAGCACGCTCGCCGAGTCGGGAGGAGTATGCCAGTCCGGCAGCACCTCCGGCCCACCATCCTCGGTTGCCGTAGCGGTTCGAGCTTCCCCTTCCACCACCTTTGCCACCACCCTTGCTGCCAGAGCTGCGGCCCCCACTGGGTGCACCGCGCCCGGAGGAAGGTTGGCTCCACCAGGCTCGGGCAGAGTCTTGAGAGAGCTCTGCCTGCCTGCGCTTTTCAGCGCGGAGCCTCTTCCGTCCGGAGCGGAGGAATTTCCTCGCATGCTCCGCAAGGGGATCGGCGTTGATGGAACGCTCGATCCGTTCCATCTTCGTGCCCTCGCTCTCTTCCGACGAAGAAGCAGCTTCATCGTCGCCTTCCTGGGGCGGCATGCCGTGGGTTATGAACGACGCGCCCGACTTAGGGCCACTGCACTTAAAGCACAGTTTGCGCCATAACATGTTCCTCTCTTGGCATGTGTCCCGCCCACAGGTCCAGTAGGCGTTGGACATTGCGGCGGCGATCGCGTCCGAACGCTTCGCATAAAGGTACTCCTTTATGCGTTCCTTATGTTCATCGAGCCAGACCTCGATGAACCACGCCGGCGCCGTTCGCAGGTCCACCGGCGTGCTCCAGTACAGGCTGTCCTCGAAGATCCCCACACAGGGGGCACCTCCGAGCTCCTCGGAATCATGGTGCCGGCAGGTATTGCGTTCTGGTGGGTTCGCACGCCCACAAGTAAAGCAATCCCACCAGCCCCAAGGCCAGACCTTGCCTGTGAGGAGCGGAACGCGCTCGGGTGTCGGTCCAAGCTCGTTTTCATCGTAATCGGGCCAGATTTCAAACACTGGCCTGTTCGACAAAATCGCAGCCTGGTAGACGAACGCGCGCCTCCGGCGCCGCGCCAACGCGAGGAGCTGCTCGAGCGTATGCTCACCACCGCCTCGGAAGAATTCCCTGATCTGTTCATCATGTTGGAGATCAAGGGGGACCGTGAGCCTGGGATCCACGTCGCGGGCGCCGGGCCTTCCAGGCCCCGGCGGTGGAGTCGCATCCCAGTCCACGTCGCGCCAATCGGCCCCGGGAACCTCGTTCGAGAGTCCGTAAACCCCCGAAACTCGGTGTTGGGGAGCCGGCGACTCCATGGTATCCTGCCATGTTGTGAATCGCTTCTTGGGCGGCGGCGGTCCCTCCGGCTCCGCGGGTCGCCGCTTGTCTGTGCTCGACGGAGCAGCGGCCCCGCTGGCACCTTCTTCGGCACCTGCCTCGCCACTAGACGAGGGAGCCGCGCCTGTCCCGGCCGCGGCTCCTGCAGGGCCGGCTGGTGCCGAGGGCGCTTCTTCCTTCTTGGTGGTGGCCCGCTTGGCCGCGGGGCCTTGACGCTCAGAGCCGCTCTCCTCAACGGCGCGCTTGAGGGAGGAGAGGGACTTAGCCTCTGCTGTCTCCTTTTCCTCCTTGGTCACTGCAGGAAGGCGGGTGTCGCGCCGTGCCTCAGGAGCCGCAGCCGCGGCCTCCTGGGCCGAAGCAGCAAGCTCCTCCTTGGCGCGTGCCGCCGCTCTTTCCCGTGCCAAGCCTGCCTTCATAGACTCCGCGAGGCTAGGGATCCGGACCTCCGGACTCCCTGCCTCAGCTGGGGGAGTCACGTTGGCCGCAGGCGCTGCAGAGGAGGAAGACGCCTCCTGAGAGGCATCCGGAGGAGCAGGAGCCATCTCCTGATCCTCGGAATGCGTCGCCGAAGATGGCGGAGCTTTCTTCTTAGGGCTGGAAGCCTGAGGCTCCGCACCCCATCGTGGATCAGGCGGGGTTCCAGTCCTCTGGACACCCCCCTTCTCTCGAGGGAGCAGATCCGTTTCCAGCATAGGGGGATCTATCTCCAGTTGGGTGTCAGTCTGCTTTGCGATAGGGTTCAAGACACCCGCGGCGAGCTTTTCTTCTCTGAGCCCATCGTGGGCGTTCCAGATAAGGTCTGAAAAGGTTTCCCTCATCGCTTGGACGTGCTCCCTCGGGGTATCTTCCCGGGGAGCGTCCACGTCCGGATCTTGGGGCTCCAAAAGCTCGTCGGGGAACGCCGGAGGAGGCGGTTCAACATCTTCGGGAACCTCTCCGGATCTCCCCTGCTCTTCGCGAATCGCCTCCAACGCTTCGCCCAGCGGGGTCTCGTCCCTAAACAAGTGACGGTAGGGACTCGGAGCTGCGGCGTTGGGCATCATGAAGTCCGTCTCCTCGTACGCTGGCCCGAGAATGGTACTCGGGTAGCGCACGGGAGGCTTCGCCCGCTGCACCGGCCTCCGGTCAAGGCGATACGTGCGCCAGAGACCATCGGAAGTGACACAAGGCGCCCCATCCGGGAGCCGCCTGAAATCACGCAGCTCCGCCCCGATGCGATCACAGAAGCGGTCCGGGTTGGAGATATGCGTAAACCGGCCCAGGTCAGCCTCAAAGACCCAGACACGGTCTCTGTGGTCTCTGCGAGCTTCTCCGTGGCGGAAGCGTCTCAGAGCCACAGCGGCTTCTCCAAAGAACGCATCGTCGCACGGGGCCGGCACCATGTTCGCCGGAAGGCCCCTTCCGTGGACCGCCGCTCGGTGGTACGCGGCTTCGTACTCGTGCTCGAATTCGGCACGGCACCCGCGGATACCACACTTGTGGCCGGACCCACGGGAAGGAACCCTTCTAGGGTCTCCGTTCCCAATCTCCTCGGGTGTAGGGCAACCAGCCACGCCCCCGCCATGGATCGCACTCCGGTCGGGGGTGTCCCCGAGATCGACGAATTCCCCAGGCACTGCAGCCTCCTCGGGAATCGGATCCACACTGAAAGGCACAAAGGTGTGCCGCGCAGGAGACTTCGGAGCGGGCCGTTCTTGGCTTGCCGACCGACGCTCCACGGATGCCATGAAATCGTCGATCCCGCGGAGGATGGCCTCAGTCTTGGCCCGTTCCTCCTCGGTCTCCTCTGGGACGGCCGTACCTCCTTCTCGGGAGCCCTCTGGGCCTCCCGTGGAGGCCGAGCTCGCAGAAGGGGCTTCAGCACTAGGAACGGCCCCCTTCGGAGCGGCCTTGAGCGGAGGCCCACCAAGCTTAGGCCGGATAGGGCCTTGGTAAGGCCCGGGCCCCAGCCCTCCATGAGGCAAGGGCCTTTCCGACCGGTTCCTCGCAGCAGGTGGCGGAGGAGGAGATCGCGCGATGGGCGGCTCAGCCGGCCCACCCAGCAACCATCCAGGCCTGGTGCTCAAGAACTCCTCGGCCCTCTCGGTTTCCATGATCAGGAACGGCGGTGGAGGCCTGACCCCTTTCGGCGTCGGGCCAGGCTTCACCGTGACCATTCCTTCCGGAACGGCTGGCCTCTTCGGCGGCGGCTTCGGGTTCGCCTTCTTGCTGAAGTTCTTCGGGTGGAACAAATCCGCTGGAGTAAGCGTACGGTCCGCCTCCATCGGCTGATCCCCAGGCGCTGCACCGGCACCCTCAGGGTCACCGGGCGCGGCCTGAGGATCCTCAGGCAGCTCATCCCGGGCCCTGGGCGGCGTCTTGTAGCGGATCGTGTCCGCAGGCGGTGCTTCGGGAGGCACCTTTTGAGGGGGGCGGTGTGATCTTCCCCGCTCCTGTTCCCCTGCCGAAGGCGCTCCCTCTGGGGCCACCTTGGGGGTAGGCTTTAGTTTGCCTTCCCGCCCTGGCGGCGGCCTATCATCGACCGTCCTGGACCGATGCAGCGCAGAGGGCATCCCACGGGGACCACCCTCCTTAGGTGGTCCAGGCGGGGGTCCCGCCGGCATTGCCGAGCTCTTGGCCCGCACCTCAACTTCCAGCTCGGAAGACGAGTCCTCGTCCCCGATATAGTAGTTGACCGGGCCGGCTCCGCCAGGCGGCGCCGACTGCTCTCTGCGGACTCCGCTCCCGGGCTCCGCATCATCGACCCACCGCAGGGTGTTACCCTGACGCTCTGCAAGCGAGAGGTCGAAGACTTCACAGCCGGGTTGCACCGTGAGGATTCGGAGGATGCATTCTGGAGGGACACGCCCTGTCAGAACACATCCGTCTGTCCCTCTCCAGACGGGCACCCCGGAAGCCCTTAGGAGCTCGAGGTTCGAGACCACAAGACAGGTCGAGTTCTTTCTAAAGCCCGACGTACTGTCCCGCTGTCTTGGGTACCCGGGCCCGATCACCCAATGGACAGTCAGGCGCGGGCCGTTTCCGCCTCCCGGGAGGAGGCCGTCGCGGCCGATCCGCCGCGCATGAAACACCTCTGTGCCATGACAGAGGGTGGAGCCTCCGTACTCTACCGAGAGCTCCCTCATGCCGGCCTCATCGAGGCCGTCTCCATACACGGTGCCCGCGGTCAATCCTGACCCACGGCCGTGTCCCTGGAGAGCCCGGATCCGGCCATCGACCAGCTCCAGCCGCTGCTTCTCCCGACCGCCAGCCGCGTTTTCCAGATCACTCGCCGCACCTGCCTCGATCGCGGACGAAGTGATCTGGAGCTTCTCGGCTAAGGCGGATACGCTAATCCAGCCCCCTTCGCCGAGATGGCCCTGCAGGCCGAATTTGCCGTGGCGGAGGGCTTGCGTAAGCGCCCTCTGGCAAACCGCGGGGTTCTCTAGCCACACCCACGGCTGCCATCGTGAGTTGCTATCACGACCGCCTTTCCCTTCGTTCCCGCGTCTGCGGCCACCTCCCATGGCGCCCCTCGCGGCTCCCTGGCCCACGAGGGGCCCGGCACACGGAGGAAAAAGTGGGAGTGGCTCCGCGACCAGCCGGTCCACGGAGGACCCACCGGCAGCGAAGGAAAGAGGGGTACACGCGACCTCCCGGCCCACGTGTGCCAAAGCACACCGCGAGGCGCAAGAAGCCGATGGCAAGGGCCCGCGCGGCCCGTCGCAAGCTACTGGGCTACTCGTCTTGAGCCCACGCTGCGCGGCCATGTCCTGAAAGGCAGGGGGTTCAAGGGGGCTGCACAGAGAGAGGGGGTAGGGCTCACACTCAGCACGACCTACACCCTGGACTACCTCACTACACCCTTGCTGCAGCACGCACGCAACGAGTAGTAGCATAGAAAGGAGGTAGCGACCCACGGGCGTACAGGCCTGCGTCCGAGCTGCCCCCCACGTTCCCCCCCGAACCCCCCCGACGCGGCACACTAAGACCCCGAACCCTAACCTAGACCCCGCGGTCAAGACACAAGCGGTCAAGACGAACACAAGCGAGTTAGGGTATAGGGCTCTTGTGGGGTGGTTAGTGTCCGTTAGGGATTCATCGTGTTTTGCTTTTGCTTTAGGCGCGACCTTCCGGTCCGCGTCAGGCGGACTGGAGCTCGAGCCGTCGCGGCCTCGAGCGCCTAAGGCTTCAAGGGCGGAAGCGGCGGTCTGAGGCGCGGAGCGGCTGCCCTTCCGGCACGCCGTCCTTATCTCCTCCTCTGCCTCCGCATCCGTGAGGAAACGGCCGTCAACGACCCTACCTGTACGAACCGTCAGGTCGTCGACATAGGCCACCCATTCCTTAGTGAACCTAAGCCTTCGATTGCGACCCGGCGCATACGCGCGGTCCACGACGTAGTTAAAATCGTCGGGACCATTGACAGGCCCGAAGGTAAGCCCAATAGGGAGGTACTTACCGCTACGCGCAACAATGGCAAGAACCTCCCTGGCACGCTTCGTGTTGCGGATCTGATTGAACCCGGAAACCGCATCAACGAAGCTATACCAGACTGATCCTACCGCTGCAGCGAGCACATCCGTGCTCCGCCGGCAGTAGTAAGTGGATCTCTTCACCCTGGCGTTTACCCTGCGGTAATCTACCACCAAGCGGCGTTTCCTCGCCCGCTTGTGGGAAGGCATCTCCTTCGTAGGGAAAGGGGCCGAACCCCAGGCCGAAGGGCCTCGCACAAGCTGCCCTCTCTGGACCTCCTCCTCAAGCCGGTCATCAACCCACTGCGCCGCTTCCCCGCGGAGCGCATGGGGCTGAGAGCTGACCGGAGGCCCCGTAGGGACGCAGTCGTGCGCAAACTTCCGGACCGTGGTACGCGCCGTACCTTCGACCCAGAATGCAGCGGCCTTCCGGCCCACCGTCTCCTTAATGGCTGCGAGATCAGCCTCGGTGAGCCCCGGACGGTTCTCCGTAGGGCCCAACCTGAGGCCTTCAATGACCTGCGCCTTATACTCTGGCGTACGGCGGGGATCGGCAGCCACAGCCTGGCCTGCCAACGCATAGACCTCCAGGTCCGCGAAGACACCATCCCAATCCTTGGCGTCTGCCTTCGACCGCCAGTGAGCATCCATCTTCCTGGAGAACTCCAGAACTTCAGCCTCCATCTTCGCTCTCTCTTGAGGGGAGAGGTCCTCGCCAGACTTAACGTCCGGCAACGGTACCTCCGGAGCGGAAGGCTTCGCAGGCTCAGCCGGCGGCTGGCCGCTCACTGAGCAAATGCTGTCGTAGCAAGGGGGCTGGTCGCCCCTCAGACCAGCATCCGCCAGGCAACGGCACAAGGCCGGAGCGAGCACCCTCGAAGAGGTCCGGGCCTTCGCGTGCTGATGGGCTACCCTGCCCAAAGCGTCAGGCTTTGCACAGCGAACGCAAACCGAATCCATCTTGAAGTTGGAAAGACAGATCAGCGCTCCTTCCGAATGCTTAGAACCCCTAGGAACTGATCCCAAGAGCTGACATCGATCAGCTCGGCCGAAAGCCCAAGGGAACTTCGGTTCCGAAAGCGTCCCAAACACGGGAGCCCACCCCTGGGCCTCCCAAGGCTCCCAAAGTCCTTCCTGATCTGAGATAGTAACAAGCATCTGGCGCCCCTTCTCGGCCACCATTGCTCCCCACCTACTGACCAGGGAGAGGAACTCCTTGGGGATACCCTTACCGGATAGGCCCACAACGAGGCACTTGGGGTCGAGCGTATCGACCAGAAGGCTCAGGGCTTGCCGGTCCTCCTCTGAGGAGAAGTCCCAGCGGATCCCGTAGGAGCTGGCTCCTTGAACCGCAGCAGGAGGGCTACGCAGGCCTCCTGCCTTACTGACCTGAGTAAGCGAGTGCTCCGACACCGCTACTTCGACAAGGTCCACGTCCATACCCTCTAGGTGATCTCTGATCCACCCCTGGACCGCGGCACAGGAGCTACCTCTACCGACGATCAAGGAGGGCGCGGGAGCCTCAGCAAGGAGCTCCTTCAACGCAGCAGGGACGTCAATCGGGGAAGCTGCCACACCCACTCGGTCCGGCACGGACTCTTGCAAGGAGTAACCGGCCTTATCGAGCTTCCGGGCAGAAGACGCAGCGAGAACCCCATCCCTACTAAGATCCACCTTGGAGATAATCTCCTTCACGGTGATGGACTCTATGGCCTGTCTCGTCCCTTCGCGGGTCAGAGAACCGCCTTCGTCCAAAAACGCAAGGTGCCACCGGACTCTGAGTCCTGAGGCGTCGGGGATGTACCGGTGGACGCCCACCTGTGCCCTGGCTTCGTCCACTTGCGTGACCTTGCCTAGGCGACAGGTTTTAGGGCCCACTCGGGCGCCATGGTACGCAACATGGTCACCAATACGCAACACGAAGTTGCGGCCCCGGCGCTTGACAGTAAACTCGACCTGCTTAGCTTCACCGGCCGCTTGCTGACCCAATGAAGGCGGCTGATGCTCTGGCTCGTCGAAAAACTCTATGGGGTCCCTCTTCTCGGGCACCTCCGCATCTTCCGGCACGAGCACTACATCCTCCGCGTGGGCTTCACATTGCCGGCCTGGCGCCTCACCAGGGCCACCAGGAACAAGTTCGAGTTGCAGCCTATGGCCTTTAACCGCCACTATCCTCCAAGGGCCGGTCAGACCAGGCTTCCAAGGGACACGCCCCGCCCCCTCTGGCCGGGGCTTGGGGGAATTCCAGACAACTCTGTCCCCCACGCGGAGCTCAACTGTGCGACGCGACCGATTAGCAAGTCGGGCACGCGCCTCACTGCTCGCGTCCCAATGGCGCCGCACAGCGGCCGCCAAGTCGGAAAACTGCTTGAACTGGGAACGGGCCCAGTCCGTGATGGGCTCGAATTGGAGGGCCTCGCGGAGAACGTCCTTCTCCAACGGCAAGGCGAGGCTCCAGGACCGTTCCAGGTCCCTGGGGGTGTACCCATGCGCCCCCGGGGTATTATCCAACACATACTCGGCGACCATGAGCCATTCGCTCCAGTTCTCCATGGAGCCGCCGATATGCCGGATGAGGTTACCCAGAACCTTCTGGACCTCTTGGTGGACCCTCTCGTTGGACCCCATCTCACAAGGCCTGAGAGCCATACTGAACTGCTGAGTTGTCCCAAGCATGGAGCACAACTCCAGCATCATGGCATTCTTGAACTCAGTGCCTCGATCAGATCGGATGAGGCGGGGCAGGGTGCGTGATCTCAGCACGCACCGCAGAAATGCCCTACGCACATCCGTATGCGTAAGTGTCTTCATGGGTTCCAGAAGCACTGCGTGGCTAAGGCAATCAAAGTACGTAATACTGTATCGGAAGCCATCGCGGTCCTCCCGATTAGGACCCTCGCAGTCGACGGAAACTTCCTGCCAACACGCTTCCGCGAGACATTTGACAGGTTTCGCTTCGACCTTCGTGGCTCGGGCCCTGCCCTTAACACACGCCAGGCATTTGGACACCCACAACTTAACGTCTGGTTCCATTCCTGGCCACCAGACGGCCCTTTCAAGGAGACGGAACGTGACCTCCGCCGAACGGTGCGCCCCCAGGAGGCCACAATGCACAGTCATGTAGCATGACTTCCGCCACGTGACGCCATTGGGCCCGGCGATACCGTTCGGGACGACCGGGACGACCACCGTCTGGCCAGTCTTGATGGTCACTTCCCTCTCCAAGACTCCGTCCGAGCCAAGCTTGAAAGGGGCTTCCGGCTTCTTGACCGAAGCCGTAAGGGACGGATCTCTCCGTTGAGCCTCGTGCCAAGCCGTGCGAAGAGCTGGCGTGACGCCGAACTCGCAGAGCCCGGCGCCATCCCTGGCCGCCAAGGCCAGCTTTTCTCTCTGACTCTCCGGGCTGTCCTTGTCCGACAGCACAGGGAAAGAACCGAGGCTGAGGGGACCAGAACCCCCGGACGCGGACACCTTAACCCGGCAAGTCCGCACGGAATGTGACTTGACACAAAAGGGCCGGTGGGAGGAGTACAACTCCACAACCACCCGTGGGGCCTTGGTAGCGGACCCCACAAAAGCCAGGGTCCTGCTAAGCTCTCCTTCCTTGACCTCGATCTTCTTCGAGAGCTGGACGGCCATCCAATGGCCTTCCTCTCCTGAACACTGGAAGGCGGCGATGACAGGCGAAGCCCTGAGCGACTTCCGATGCCCAAGGGACTGGATGCCGTCCCCATCATTCCAACCTTCCACGCGGTCCACCTCTCCCTTGAGACCAAGGAGACACGCAAAGGATTCCCGGAGGCGAACTTCGCCCTCCTGGAGATTCCATATGCGTTCGCACTCAGAATTAACCACATGCCTGTGGCTGTGCCAGTTGGGCTCGACAGCCCAGTTGAGCGAGCTCGGCCCGCTCAGGCAGGACGGGAAGGCCTGGTGCCCTTGCAGGACTTCACCAGAGGCGTTCACGACCCAGGAACTCCACAAAGAAGGGCCGTCCTTCTCGCACCCCTCGACTGGAAGCTCCAGGTCGCCCCCAGTCCAGACCCTCGCCTTAATCCTGCCGTACACCGTGGGCAGGAGCCCTTCCACGGGCTTTTGGAGGAAACCTTTGGCCCATGCTCGGATGAGGTCCGTATCAATGTCCACCGAACCATCAGCAAGGCTGGCGGACAAGAGGGCGTTCACCTCGAGTGACACGCTCGGGTCGGCAGACTCCGGGCCCTCAGCGGCCTCCTTTTCGGCTTGGGCCTCAGCAACCTCCAGAGCTGTTTCCTCCGCCTCCTGCCGGATGCACGAAGGACACCTTGAAAATAGGTATGTCCTCTTTCCGCAGGCGCAGACTCCTTCGTGATCCCAAAGCTCCCGAGAGGGCGCGTCAACGAGACCACGCAAGGAAACATCCGCGACTTTGGAGATCCCTTCTAGCTTCAGGGACGAAAGGACCTCAGCGGAAGCGGCAATCTTGCCCACTATCCCATATCCTGGTATAGGGGGCTCGGGAAACTCACGCCCCATCTCTGGGCACGCCTCAGCCACCTCAGCATGAGTAGAGTGCGCCTTCCAGACCTTAGGCTTAAGGCTCCAGATACCCTTGATCCCTGCCCAAGCGAGGCCCGCGACGCGGGCTTCCTTGCGCTGCAGGTTGCGAGCCTGGGGGGTGACTTCAACCACCAGCGGCCACCGCAAGGCAGCGGTGACAACTCCTCCTTGGCCAAGTCCTACCAGAAAGGTAGGGGAAAACGCAGCGGCTTCCCGAAGTACCTTCGCACAGGACGTAAGCAGGTCAACGCGGAGCTTCTTGACCTTCTTGGGCCCGGTAAGCTTACCGGTCATACCGTCGAAGTGGGACGCCACTCCGTCATCGTCCTCAAAAGGGCCCCAGCAGCCTCTCACCGCAATGGAGTGCCCCGGGATTCCCGAGACGAAGCCTTCACGGATCTCCGTGAGCGCCCTTTCCTGCTCCGTCCAAGGGGCATAATCGAAAACAATCATAACGCGGACAGGGGGACCGCCCGCGACCCCGACCGGCACCGCAGCCGCGGTCGCCGGGGCAACCTGCGTCGCGTGATCGGGAACCGCGTCTTCCCCTACTGCCCAGGGAACAGGACCGTCACCTTCGGTCCCTTCTCCAAGGTACTGGTCCAGGTCGAACCCCTTCAGCTGGCCAGTCCTCCCGACCAAGTCCTTGGTCCGGGCGGCCAAGAGCTCGTCCCGACCCTTCGGGTTCCTGGAAAAGGAGTCCCCCAGCGTCGCACTGCGACCACTGAGACTCCTGATCCCAGACCCATCCATCAAGATCTCCGCAACCCATCGAACCAGTTTCTGGTCGGAGCCGATATCAGAGGACTGCGCTCTCGTAAGATTGGCATGGTCCGTCCAACACAGGGTTCGGATAGTTCCGAAGACCTTTCGGGTTGCTCGCTTGACTTCGAGCTGTGCGAAGGCTTCTTGAATCAGCGGGGGCCAATTTTGCTGCGCATGGGTCAGACTCTTGGAGTGAGTCATAAGAACCTTAATCCTTGAGAGGTCCCTGCTCATTTGCACCACCGAGCCCCCTACCGCAATCCCGCTGGCGTCCCCTATCTGCTCAAGCGGGCAAGAGCCATCAGCAGCCGACGCCTCATCGAAGGCCGCCAGGCTGATATGGTGGCTCATCATCTTCTTGATGGCCTTGAAAGCCTTGCAGCCGGCAGTGGTGCCTGTCCCCAGGCCACCTTCCGGAAACTCCGCTCCCGGTTTCTGCCATTGGCCCAAAACCTTAGCAGCATGGCCATATTCCGCTGGCAGCTAGCCCCGAAGCCAGTTCGCACACCCAAGGAATTGCTGGATGTGGAGCTTTTCCTTAAGCGGCGGGAAATCCACGACCGCTTGGCATCGCTCCTCGTCGGGCGCACTCCCGTGCCGCCCGATCCGGTGCCCGAGGAGCTTACCCTCTGACACACAGATCTCATCCTTGGCGACACCAAAGGAGAACCCAAAGAGGATGCTCTTGTCGAGGAAAGCTTCCAAAGAGACCAGGTGATCGAGAAGGTGCGGGCAAGCACCCTTGTGCCTCGCACCCATATCCTCCCGCAGCTTGTCGTAGTAGTAGTCGGAGGGAGGTTCCTCGATCATCTTCTCAATGTCGGCCGATTCCACTATGTGGTAAACCGGCTCGTTCCTAGTGTCCACTCTGGAACCACTAGTGACGTCTCGGCCGTGGCTTCCTCCAAGCCCCCTCGTAGCGGAACCCGCATCCCATCCTGCCCAACGCGGCCCCGTCTTCGTCCTGAAGACCGCGAGATCGTACGTGACGGGCACGGTCGACCAGTCGACAGACTCGGGCCAAAGCCTGAGGTCCCTAGTCTGCCACAACCGCCACGGGCCGCCAGAAGACTTCAAGAGGCAAGTCTCGTACGGAAGCCTTTCGACATCCGGCCGATTCTCCGGGTCCCCTTCCTGGGGCCTGCCGCTCCAAAGGCCAGCCATTCCTCCCTTCGTCTGCCACCACTGGCCCTCAGTGGGGATGGAGGAGAGGAAGGACACGGCATCCGGATCCGTAACCACGGACTCCGTGGCCCAAGGCCCTCCTAGGACCGTGCTTCCGGCGGCAAGGGCGAAAACCGCCCCAACCCTCAGGCCCTTACGCCAACCCCTGCTGTGCGAGCATGCGCCGCAGCCTTGCAGGCCACAGACGGCGGTCCTCTCGGTGGACCCGCACGCCAAGCATCCAGGGAAGGTCGAGTCTTCGGCAGTGCCTAATCCGCAGTTCCCACACGGGTCACCACTCGCGTCCGTAAAGAGGGTCTCAACCCCTCCGCATTCACACGCGGTGGTCTGCGCGAGCCCGGTCCGGACCTCGCCGACGACGGCACCCGGAGAGACAGTCGTGTCCTCTTCGTCTACCAGCAAGATCGAACCTTCCTCGGCTCCTGTGGGCCACAGCCCAGGCACTGCTTCGCAGTTGGCGGACTCTACCGGGAGGACAGCCTCCGTAAGGGAGCCATCCTGGCCTCCACTGCCTTCCCTCTTCACAGGTGCGATGACCCCATCTCCGGCCAAGCGCTCCAGCGGGTTCTCCCCGCTGTACCGGAGCAGGTCCCTGCCTCCGGTACCCGGCTCAAAGCACAGAGCACCGTCGAGACTAGAAAGCCTGGACTCGAAGGCGTAGGCGCGGTCCTTCCGCGACCTACTGTAGTCTTCGCACATGGGGATCTTAATCCCAAGGGTTTCCAGGGAGTGGCAGTCAGGAAGGGGCTTGAAGCCCAAGCCCTGCCGTCCCGAGCAATCCAAGGCGCGGCCGCCAAGGATGAGCCCATGCCAATCCGAGGTTCCTTTCGCGGCTATTTTACAGCGCACGAATATCTCTGGACCCTCGCTGCAGTTGTCGGGGGAGAGCTCCTCCAGAAAGCGGACTCTCAGCACGACGGCCCCCTTCAGGGGCACCGGCTTCCCTGCAGCGATCCCATGGACGAACTCCGGATGCACCCAGCGTTCGAACGTCACGACAGGAAACCTCCGGTCCTCCGTGCCGATCCCCAAGGCAGCAGCCCGGTTGAGGATCCCACAGAGGAGTTCCTCCGTGATGTGGTTCGAGCCTGCACACCCGTCCAGCATGCATTCCACCATGCCGTCGATGACCTGCACGACTGTTCTGTACTGGTACCCCCCGACCTCGTTCTAGCAGAGGTGCCACCAGTCCTGAGGCAGCTCGTCCAACGAGCTGAACTTCGACGACGAGCTCTTGGCAAGCGGGAAAGCGGAGGAGTTCGCCGCAACAACCGTGCCAGCGCTCCCAATCTGGATGGGGAGCGTAGCGAAGGGATTCACCATCCCGGCGCCACTCGGGGCCGCCCAGTTCGAAGGCAACGCGGCTCCCCCAGTGGCGGGAAGCGAATGGACCATGTCACAGTCCGCTCCCTTACGGCACGACCCGTTCTTCTTGAAGAAAGGGCAGATAGTCCCTGGCGGCTTCGCGCCCGCCTTGGACTTTGCCTTGGGCTTGGCCTTGGCCTTGCCTTTGGGCTGCCCTCCGGGTCCACCCTTGCCCTTGCCCTTGCCCTTCCCCGGCGTTGTCGCCAGGGTGGACGCGGCCCGCTCCTTCTTGGCCGCGAGGGCCTTTTTGCGGAGCTCCTTGTCGTGCGAGTAAGGGCACGCGTCCCCTTTTGGGCAGTTCCCGTGGTCGCGGAAATGGAAACAGATAGGCTTACCTTTTCCATTTCCTTTCGGACCAGCGGCAAGCGTGGAAGAGGCGGCCGCCTTGGCCGCGGCCTTAGAAGCCTTGAGCTCCGTCCTCAGCTTCTCGACCTCCTTCCGCGCGGCGGACAGGGCTGGGTCTTCCGTCGAAACTGCGTACACGCTATTAGCCGTCACCCGATGCGCAGCCTCACGCTGCTCATATTCGAGGACGACCTTATGCGCTTCTTCCCAGGTCGAAGGGCCTCGAAGCCCTGCGGATGCGCCGGCGCTAGGCCACAACCGCTTATCACCGCGGATCTCCTTCTGGAGATGTGGAGGCATCTTGCGCAAGTAGCTTAGGAAGAGCTCCCTCGCTGTCTTGCCAAGACCCACACTCTCCAGCTCCGCGATGGAGGCCTCAAACAGGGGCTCGAACTGGTGCCCTGTGAGACGGCCCTTAGTGAGGGCGACGTGCTCCGCGTCCACCCTCATCTCCTTCTCTTCTCGGCTCTCGCCCAAGACAAGGTGCCGCTGCTTGATCCTTTCGTAAACGGCTTGGGGATTCTCAGTAACTTCCCCGGTCTTGGAGGCAGCCTTGTACACGTTAGTAAAGGTCTTAAGCCTCGAGCCGCGGCAGCGAGCACGAAGGGCGATGAGTTTCTCCCGGAAATTCATCCCCTTGCAGTTGTTGGCAAGGACACAGACGTCCTCGAACTCTTCGTAGAACTGGACCACGTCCCGGATGTCGGAGCGATCGTCGGTGAGCGAGGGCCATTGGAGGTCCGTCTTCACGGTCGTGATCGACGTCTGACCTCCGCGAGACGCCAAGGCCTCCTTGAGCGCCTCGGTCTGGGCCGCCAAAGCTGCAGCGAGCTCTCCGGCTCCGCCGCTGGCGGAGTGAGGATCGCCGGGCTTATCCTTCTTAAGCCCTTCGAGCTCTATCTCCAGAGCCGCAAGGCGGGACTTCAGGGGTGAGTCCCCCGGACCAGGTTGCGGATCCTCAGGGATCGCGAGCTGAAGGTCCACCGGGAGAGGCGCCGGTGCTCCAGACTTAGAGCCCGACTCCGCAACGGCGCCCGTCCGGGCCGCCAGGGCCGGGACAGAAGAAGGAGTGCTCCAAACCTTCTCGGGATCGCCGCTGCTCTTGCCTCCCAGGGCCAAGATCAGCTCGCCGAGGCACGAGATCTCCTTCTCGACATCCTCTCGGTCTTCCGACCCAAGAGAAACCGCGGCAACGGTAAACCTGGTGCGCAGGGCCCGCACCATCCTGGCAGGGTGCCAGTCACCTCCCATTTTGCCGTATTCCTCGGCAAGGATGGTGGCCTTTGTAGTGATCTTCTCAAGATCCTCCACCGTGACCTCTGCCTGGTGCGCCTTCAAGGCCACAACCAGCCTTGAAACCCGCGTCAGGTAATCCGCGACCGGTTCCTGGTCGGGACGGTAGAGCTCCCGCAGGTCCGACTGCAGGGTCTCCGCCGTGACGGGACCACCCGTCCCAGCAGACGAGGGAGGCCCGGAACGGGCCGGGCCGCCGGCCACCGGCGAGAGAGCAAGCGCACCAACACGGCGCGCCGTCTCGGCCACGTCCGCCGGCGCAGCGGCAGGACGCGGAGCCGGTACCACGGCCTCCGGCAGAAGCTCTTCAGAGCTGGGGCCCGGATCGCCATCCTGAGCACCCGGGCCCGCTTCCGCAGCTGGAGCTTCCTCATCTTCCTCTTCATCTTCTTCCTCTTCCTCTTCGGCATCGAAGTTGTCGTAGAGGAATTCCATCGTCTCCTTCCACAGACGCTGTTCATCTGCTAGCGTCGTGGATCGTCCGTCCTTCTTCTTGGTGGGACGGGACCCCGTTTCCTTACGCCAACGGAGCCCGTACATAAAGGGCATCTTCTCCGGGTACTCCACTGACCCATCCTCGATGCACCTCAGCAACGTGGCTCCTTCCGGCTGACCTGCGACCTCAGCGCTCATGGTCGCCTAGCGAAGGAGAGAGCCCCGTGCCACACAGGACCACGGCCTCAAGGCGCACGACAAGCGCGCCTTCGAGGCCACGTTAAAAGATTGCGGCGCAGCAGCCGCCTGGGTGGCTGTTTCCCAGAACAGCCCCCAATTGTGGAGAACGGAAACCCAAAGGGGCAGCACGCACCCTCGTTTTCCGTCCAAGCAGAAAGTCCAACGACCGTGACAGGTCGAACGTCCGCCCAGGACGGGCTGCGCGCAATTGCGTCGCGGCAACGAGAAGCTACCAACGACACACTGCCGTGCTCACTTGAGCCAAAAATGGTATGAATACGAATTACAGAAGAGCATGCATAAAAGCATACAGCACAACAGCCAGCCCGCAGACTATGTACAGTTACAAGTAGTAGTAGTAGTAGTAGTAGTAGTAGTAGTAGTAGTAGTAGTAGTGGTAGTAGTGAGTAGGTAGTAGTTAGTAGTAGTCAGTAGAAGACGAAGTAGAAGTGGAAGCAGACGTGGAAGTAGACAAGTAGTGAGTAAGTCAGCAAGTGAGTAAGAAGAAAGACTAGCAACAGTACCAGATTGTCGGTCGGAGATTGAACAATACAAGTAATTTAATTATTACTATCTTATCCCAGACATACTACTGTTACCAAACGTAAATAATGTATTCGACTCTTAAAATTCAGGCTTGTTAACTTCTAATAGTAGTTTAAATCAAACGAGTCACTGGCGCACCATCTTGAAATCCCGTCTCCTTTGCAACGACGCTTGGTCTGGAAGCAAAAGGATCTGCTGCTGTCCGAGGCCGATGTTGCCCATGGAGCGCCTCACCTCAGTCATCGCCCTCTTGCTGTCGTCCGGCACAAAGGTGACGAGGACGTCCTGAAAACCAACAGTGAACTTGTGACTGTGAGAATCCAGCGGCGTGAGTCTGGAGTTTAATAAGGTCTAGGAGTTGTACTGTATGGTTTAGAGTTGCTAAGCTCCTCTGTGTTGGCGAGGGCGTCGAAGCACTCGACAAAGATCGACCAGGCCGCCTTGTTGAACCTAGGCTTGGTGAGTGATCAACTGATACAATAATGAACTTAACCGTCTGCAACAAATACAATTTCACGCTGGCTGTGAATAGCATCAGTCACCATCCCCTTTGTCTGAGCCACACCTGTCCGCAAACTTAAAATTTGTAACACTGTGTCGTTCGAAGTAGCTAAGTAGCAATTCGCCGTAGTAGTACTGAACTAGTACTGGTACTAAACCCAAGCACACTCAATCATACAAGTCACACCGGCATTTTGGTGTACGGGTTGTGGAGCTTGCAATACACTCCAGAGGGCTCTGTAAAAAGAGCGCTGTCATACATCCAGGCCGTTCATGTCTTCTTGGCGCCGTCTGACACTTTCAAGAAAGTGTTGCCAGACAGTGCCTCCACAAGTCCCTTTTTGGACGAGGGCTGATCGAGGTCGAAGACGAGGGCCTGCAAGTAGAAGGCCATCTCCTCCTGCAAGACATCATTTAATATAATAAGGACTACATTTTTATTTTGGACTGAACAGTTACAATGAAAGCAACTTAACTTTAACCTGCCAGCCTTGGCCGCGGAGATGGCTAGTCTTCTCCTTTTCTCGGAGTCCGACTCCGTGGCCAGCGTCGGAATCATCTCCGCGGTGACGTCGACGTAGCTGTCCTCCTCGGCGCCGTCCTGGCTCTCGACTGCCGGCTCTGGGGCCTGCGAGGACGAGGTCATGCGCCAACTGTCCAGGCAGCCTGACACCAGAGCCCGGACTTCGGGATGCTCTTCCCTGGCAGAGCTCTGCACCGCCTTGAAGAAGCTTGAGTCGTGGACCCCTGCTTGGATCGCGTTGATCGTCTTCACCATCGAGGCACAGGACGAGGACGAGGACGAGGGCGCAGAGCACGAGGACGACATCTCCCCGATGATGCTCCACTCTTGGTGGCCCCAGGCAAAGGGATCCTGGCAGGTCTGCAAGGCATTGTAGAACTTCACCTGCAAGGGATCGCTGGTTGCCTCCACGGTTTGCTTCACCTGAGTTCCCGTGCAAGCCTAACTGTAGATAGTTCAAGTTATTATTAACATTGACTTAATAATAATAAATATAAAAGACTACTAACTGGGGACCTATTCACCGCATGCAAGAGCATCCGCAGAACCTTCAACCGCAGGACGAGTGCGTTGGCCGCCTGCAAAGAAGAAACTTCATTCTCAACTGATTGACTTGACAGCATCATGTGTTTTGGAAGCCTCTGCTGCTTGATCCCTCTTGAGGTCGAGGACGTTGGTGAAGGGCATCACCAGCAGATCCCCGGGCAGATCGAACTCAGGTCGCATCTCCTGCCAAGGAACGCAGAACTCTGCAGACGACACTGAACTACCAAGGGCGTCTACCTCCCAACTCAGGGCCTGAGTGAGCAGCGCAAAGACGTACTTAAACTCAGCCGTCTGCTTCAAGGACGAGGACCTTGGCTTGTCATGAGAACACGACAATAAATTCCATTAAATTAAATATTATTCTAAAGCTTAGCAGAAACGCAAAGGACCTCCCATTAGCAGCCAGGGCTCACGCGTGTGACTATGGCCCAATAGGACAACCATGTCCTTTTCCCATTTACGACCTGTGTGGATCGCAACCGGTCCAGCAGCCCGCTTTCCACGGATTTCTTGTACATCGCCAGCAGCTTTTGCACCTTTGTCGGCACAGACAGACCGACTTCTGAGGCATGACCATTATGACAATAATTTAGGAACAGGCCTGATCGTCTGTGTTCAACGTGGATTCTGCGCTGCCCGCTGTGATCTTGTTTTGCAGCAAATTGAAGATGTCTTTGTTGGACGAGGGCTGGTGCTCCTTGACGAAAATTAAAACACACAGACAGGGATGCACGACAGGTGTCATTGATCAGAGATTACTTCGAAAATCAATGTCATGCAAGCCACTGCGACGAGGGCGGCCTTGAGTGTTGCGAGTCTTGTTGCATAGTTGAACGGCAGGTGGTTGCCCTGCTCGAGGCATTTCTTCTGGATGTCCTTGGCTTCTCGGCTTCAACAAGAAAATGTGCAAACAACACTACTCAGACACATAAAATGGCTAGTGTTGTGTCAGGTCACCTCCCCCGACTGGATAATCCGAATGATCGTCTTCTCGCCGCCAAACAGTCGGGTCACGACAATGTGAACCATCCCAGCCAGCTCCGCAAACTTCGAAGAGCACTCGGAGCCCTGACAGGGCTCTGATACTGATACATGTGACACAGTCGTTATTGATCACACGACAAAACTCATCCTGGCCTTGTCACACTCGACCGCCTCCTTCCATGCGAGGACGAAAGACAGAATCTTGTGACTGTCCTCTGCGAGGACGAGGGTGCCTTTTGTGGAAACCTCCGTGGCAAAGGTGGAGGCTATCAAGGGTCCGCTGGCGAGGACGCGGCTCTTGCTCCACCAGTAATCTTTGGCGTCCATCAGAACCGGAACCGGCGGCAACTCTCCG